>JAWWMK010015516.1:0-21023 GCA_035047105.1 Galeopsomyia nigrocyanea
GCGCGTGCCTCTAATATGAAAATTCGGACAAACGGTGCCGAATTATGGCAGTTTTTTTGTGGAATTGCTCATATATGAGAGACGCACGTATGAACGTAACTTCCGTTGATTTAGGAGAGGAAAAGGAGTTTAGTCGTCGTCGTCGTCGTCGTCGTCGGCGCGTGGCACGTTTGTCATCGATCTCCCCTCCGAAAGTGGGATTCAAGCCACCTTTGGCATACTAATTAAACCGCTACGAGAGAAAGAGAGAGAGAAAGCCACTTCTTTTGTTTGGCCTCTACTAGTGTACGCGCCAGGATTGGATTAATCCTTTGGTCCTCTCGAGTGTTTTTTCGCCGCCGCTGCCGCCGAGTAATTGGTTCGTTAGTTACGAGTGATTAAATTGCTAATAATTGCTCGGGGGAAGGGAAACTCCTCAATAATCTTTCCACCGTTTCATAAATATTCGAACGGGTATATGGAAAAGCGTTGTTTCGGAACAAAAAAAAAAAACTAAAGGAGAAAGTTAAAATTCATCGTCGGCAGGGGATAATCTTATCTAGGAAAGAATATCTCTCGAATACTACAGGTATAATATCGCGACAAAAGCTCGTAACAACAAAGCAAGCAAGCAGCAGAATTCTCCTCGACCGATTATCATACAAAGTACGGTCTCTCTCACTCAACTCTCTCTCTCTCGTGAGGTTATCCCGCCGGAGGAATTATCTGCCGGCTGAACAAGCCTCATTTCCGCGTTACGTATAAATCTCGTATCGAGCGAGCTCGAGACAAAAGGGAAATTTAATCCTCGAATTTATATACGCTACTCGTTTCCCCCCGATCTTCCGACTTTGTCTGCGTTACGTTGCTATCGCGGCGATCCGTGCGAGCGATATTGAGAGCCAGTATAGTCGAAAAGTCGTCGTCGACTGGAGAGTATTATTGGCTGTCTATGTACGAAACGCGAAATTGAGCGGCTCGTTTTCCGTTTTTCCGCAGTCGCGTGGCAACGCGCGCGTCAATGGGGTTTCTCTTGCGAGATATCTACGCTTATAGGGCACACGCGAGAGACGCAAGCAGTGTTGCAGCAACAGACAGGTACACACACACACACACACACACACACACACACACACACACACATCTACGCCCGAGAATCGAGATATAAAGTGCGAGATAGCAACGCTTCAGTGTCGCTGTAGCGCTCCGCTTTTATTTTTATTTTTATAGTGCGCAAGTGCGAGTATCGATTTGACGTGGAAGAAGAGCAAAAGAAAAGAGGCGCAGTGGCAGAGTAGTGGATTGACTGCCTTGGAACTTTCGCACTGCTAGAGAGAGAGTATAAAGTTTTATTGCGGTGTCATTGTTATCTCTCTGTCTCAATCTTGCCATCCCCTCGCTCAACGAACGAAACAAAGATTGCTTTGGCTGTTTCGCTTTAACTCTCGTAATTTGATTTTTTCTCATTGCCCAAAAAACTTGTTTCCTTCCTTCCTTCCTTCCCGTTTTCTCCCCTGCGCGAGGTAAAAGCCAAATCCGAGCCAATACTGATAATGCATTTAATTAACGACGAGTTTAAATAAAAAAAAGTGGCCGCATAACACCGCGGCTTATCGTATTATATAGCGCGGCATGCAGCTGATTATTAATATTCATTTAGCCTTTGATAAAAGAAAATTAATAATCAAAGATAGCCGCCGCGCGATGCGGAATTACGCTAAAAGCACATCGTTGCGCGGTTTCAAATAATAATCCTAAAAGCTTCTATAAATACCGCGCGAGAGCGAGGAATTACAATATTACACGAGAGAGCGAGCGAGGCAAATCATTTGCGACCAAAAAGTACATACCTACCACCGAATAATTTTCGGGATTATATCTTTCAATTCAACGAATTCATTTCGTTATATAGTCTACCGTATAATCAGATTTATATTTGTTGGCGTAGAGTGCTGTTAACGCGCTGTATATTGTTTTTTTTACATTTTTTTTTATTGGAAACGACTGTTGTTTCAGGCGTCGTAATAACGGCACCGATGGCAATTAGATAGCAATTACTGTTCGTCAAACGTGCGCGACAATAACATCTCGAGAGAAGAAAAAAAAAACAAGGGCCATTGGAAGGTGTTTGTACAAACATAGCACACTCCGACTCATTTACGGTACTTTTCCGGATGGACGTGAATCCAAATAAGGATCATGACGCGAAGGCGCCGGACGTATTATCTATACAGACATTGCATTTGATGGGTTCGAGCAAATGAATGCCAATGCGTTGGCGACGCAAGATATATATTGTACAGTCTATCTCGGGTTAGTCGTTTCGGGACGAAGTTTTAATCATTTGAATGTTATCGTACAAGCGATTTCTCTTTCTCTCTCCCTGCGCCGCGTTTAATTGAATGGGCGTTTTGTGTCGATTGACAGTTATATTGCTTTTGGAAGCCGCGGCAGCGGTATAATGGAACTTTGACTATCCGACGATTGTTTCTATACGGGGAAAAAAAAGCTCGGTTCGTTAAAAAACATTGCTTTTAAACGTTTTCTCACCTTACACCCTTCGAAAGCTCGTTATTCAGCGAGATTACAACTATGGACTTTTTCCCGACGAGGAGAATAGGAACCACGCCGAACGACGAGAAAGTGAGAGAAATACTCGTCTCGCACACAGTCAAAGCTGTTGGTAATCGCGCTAAGCTCAGTACCTTTCGCGGCCTCACGTAGCTACGTAAGCACATCGTATGTGTATATATATATATATTTCGCGAGCAAGAGAGCAGAAACTTATCTCTTGGATATCTGTAATCCTGGGGGCCGAGCCAAGGCAACGCTCTATGTCCCGAGGGAGGCGTTTGTATCGTCGCCCGCGGTTTTACGCGAAGTGAACGCATGTGCACCCGGTCGGTAGTTCCCTTGTAACGGAGGTGGGGGAGGCCGGGGGTAGGTATAGGCCAATTCGATTTTCTATTCCTCGGCGCAAGCACAAAGACGCAACCGCGCCTGGGGCACTTTAGCTTTCGCTCTCTCTCTCTCTCTCTCTCTCTCTCCACCCTAAAACCGACTAATTATATCCTCTAGCCAGCGATCTTTTATCTCGAAGCAACGAATCGCTCTCCTTGCGGCTGTGTAATTTTCGCAGGAGACGCCGCGTCAATTTGCGTTTGTTTGCGCAAATATTTTTACCGCACTCGTGTGCGTAGTTAAATAACCGCTGTGATGACTACTTGCACGCGTGAAAAAAAAAAAGAAAGAAAGAAAGAAAGAAGGAGAGGAGAAAAAAGAAAATAACGTATAAAGCGCGCAAGCAATTTACGAAACATTTTTCAAGCGAGCAGCAGCAGTAGCAGCGGCACCCTTTTCTGCCGCGTCAATTTATAGCGCAACGCACTTCGCATCGTTCGCGCAAACTAAAAAGCCATCTAAATCCTTTTCCATTTGGCGGCGGCGCGCGCATTGAAGAAATCCGGGCAAAAAGAAAAAAAGTGAGCCGAGCTGTGTGTATATGTGTGTGTTTGTGAGGAGAGCGGATAAGGCAAAAAACGTTAATTCAAAGTGAAACTAGCAGCAGCAGCGGCAGCAGCAGCCCTTTTCAATAAACGAGACAGTCCAAAGCGACTCTCTCTCTCTACCTGTGTGTATATGTATATCTACATCTCGCGCACCTGCAAAAGAGAGCTTTTCCTCGCAGTGCGTGCACAGCAAGTCCCTTGTGCGCGTTGCTTTGGTTTCCCATTTGCGAGGGGCTTTACCTCGTCTCTCTCTCTCTCTCTCCCTCTGTCGAATTTTGTACGTACGCACGTATACGTTAGATTTTGATAGTTCTACTAACAACTTCTGCGCATTGTTTCACTTGAAATTCCGTGGAGTTGAGCATTATTAACGATATTGCGGCCAGGCAGACCGACCGAAATATCAAATTATATATAGAATCAGCGACTGTATAAACCGAATTATATGCAGTCTTTTAATGATATCATCGACGGGAAGGATGGTATAGTTATAATTAACATTATGTATAATTTATTGGGAAAAAGAGCATCGTCCGCGAGAGCGAGAGAAAGAGAGATGCATAGCAGCTAATGCATTAGAGCGAGAATTTCATTTAATCGAGTAGAATCCAACATCACCTCTCACTGTACAGTTAATAAAGTGCAAATTCCAATTTGAATCCACTTCAATTACGGTAAAATTGCTACTCTAATTTCGTAGCCCGCGGTAATATTCAGTATATTCGGCTGAAAAGAGAGAGGAAAAAAACATCTTGAAAAAGCGGCGCGCGGGCATTCCGCAAAAGTGCAACACTCTCCCCCGAAAAAAAAAAAAATTATGCATATACACGCGAGGGCGCAGGTATTCCTGGGGGAGAATGGTTATACAGGAAGCTCGTGGGAGGGAAAATGCACACGTGCGCGCGCTCGGAGAGCCGCAGTATAGCAGCGAATGGGATACATATACGAAATGCGCGCGTTCCTACTCGGCGCGCAATGTAACCATCGTTCAGCGAAGCTCTTGTACTTCGTCTAGCTCGTTTCGCTTTCTTTCCATTGCTGTGCTATATGCTGCTCGTCTGACTTTTCGTTTTTCTTTCTTTCAGCTCTCACTTTCGCTCTTTTTGTTCATAAAGTTCAACCCTCATCGCTCTCTCTCTCTCTCTCTCTCTCTCTCGCGAGTTTACTCTCGTTTCTTTTCCTCAACTTTTGGCCTCGAGCTTTTTTTTGGTGCTTTGTGCTATTTTCTTTTTGGCTCTCGACGTTTTTTGTCGTGCGCGCGCGCCTCAAAGCACCGTAAAAAGGCCTCGACTGTGTATGTTTTTTTTCTCTATGTCCGAGAGTCTTCGGCAATCGATGAGACTGAAAAAATAAATGCCGTCGCTCTCTCTCTCTCTCTATCGAGTATTTTTGCACTGCCCCCTGTACTTCAGCGATGTTTCTTTTCCAAAGCTTCGATCTCGATGAAAGCCTTCCTCTTGCCGTTTGTTTAGGACTCATTGCGCCGCTGCGCACCAACTCCGATATAACTGGCTACAAGTTTACAAGCCATGTGAAGCGAAAGGGAAAAATCCATTAGTACTTTGCTATTTTCTTCTGTTGTACGAGGAAATTCTTTTTCTTTCTTTGCAATACTTTCAATTATAGTTTCGATCTTATTTTTTTTTTTTCGGCGCCTTGGTCAATCATAAACGACAAGAAAAATCGCAACTATCAAAAACTTTTTACAAGCAAATCTCAGCGTGAACAATCGCAGTATTTGTCACCAGTTATTACGAGTGATATATCATGCAGTCTCCAAGCGTCGTATCGCGTAAAATACGCAGTGAAAAAGTAGATTCGTACATTCGTAAATGAATGAGCGATCGATCGATATGCGCTTTTAAAACAGCCATCAACGTCAAATCACTTTTTTTTTCTTCTTCAAGAGACACTTTTTACACCACATACTTAAACGAGTCCACTCGCTCGTAACCACCGCGGCGTTTTAGAACTTTTTGGCTTGTTAAAAAGGTAAAAGTAAATGCCTCGCTGCAGTCATTTGAGAAAATATAGTGCCACATCAGTCAGTTTGAAAAGCGCGAGTCGTGTTCGCCGAGCGTTAAGTATTCGTTTGGCAAATGTGCGACGATATATTTTTGTGCAGCAGCGATTGGTTTATCGACCAAACGATCTTACCGAGGTAAATACGTGTAAATAGGTTTTTTTTAAAGAAAATGAGCCTCGCGCTCGCCCCGTGCAAACATAGCTCATCACGTGTATACAAAGCGCGTTAATTGATGAGATTAGGTAGGACTCTATGAAGTCAAAGAGTCAATTTAAAATCAATTTGCTAGTCTGTTGAGCATCTCGTTATGTTGCTATACTATTACATACAACAGAGATTCGCTTTCACGTGCTTTTGCCACATCGAATTTACTCTCCCCGACAGAATGTTTAACGATTGATGAATTCAGCGATATTCATGTGCATTGTAGCTTAACGTCCATTTAGTCGGCTACATTCCACTTAATGAGCTGATTTTCATTTGCCTAGCAGTAAATAAATCAGCTACGTTTAGTTCGATAACATCAGAGAAATCACAGACTTGGTTCAATAACCTAGCATTCACCCGTATTTTTTTATTTATTGATTATGGGAATTAATTCAGCGCCGAGGTACAGCGACAGAACAAAAAAAAAATTGGGAATAAGTAGAGCGCGCGATAAAAATCCATCCGGAGATTAAAAAATCCAGAGCGTCTGCCAGCAGTCACCCACATATTCGCGGGCGCAATTTTGTATTTCGATAAATTTCCCATGCATTCTACCATATCTCATCTCGGGTTTATCCAACGTGCACACGAGAGCGAGAGAAGAGTCGAAGCAGCGGCTCGCACGATGAAATGGGAAAAAGCTCGCGCGATAAATTCCGAGGGAAAATCTCGCAGGCGGTTGCAAAAGGAGAAGAAGACGAAGAAGACGAAGAAGGGGGGGGGGGGGGAGGAAAAAAGGAGGCACGCGCGCGAGGGAATACTTTCCATGCCATTCGCAAGAATTCCCTTCGATAATTCCAGCGACTCGACGATGCATCAAATCATCCGACTCTTATGCTCCTGTTTGTTTTTTTTTTTCCTCGCCGAGCGCAATCAAGAGAGAAGACCGCGTTATAAGGATTATCATTGAGCCGATTGTGTGTGTGTCTGTGTGTGTATGTATGTGTTATGTGTCTGTGTGTGCATGTGTCGTCGACATCGATCTTTTTCCTCGTTTTACCGGCGGATTTCCTAAGCCTCGAGAGGGTCTGTACTATGGACAGATACGCGCGCGAGAAAAGAAGGTGAGAGAGAGAGAGAGAGAGAGAGAGAGAAACACAGACAGACGGAAAAAGAGATTAGGGTCTTGACCACGGACCTCTTTCTCTCTCGCTCTGTGCAATTACAAGCGAGGCATTTGTTGTTGCAAAGCCTTGCGATGCCTCTGCGGAATTCGACGATCGCTCAAGACCCGACTGCTGCTGCTGCTCTTGCTGCTATACCTCTTTACGCGCTACTCGCTTGTTAATTAATGGCCCATTGTTCAACGTGGTTTCATGCTCCCTCCCTCCCTCTCTCTCTCTCATCAATTTTCATTTACATTCAATACTGCAACTCCGTGCCATTACTAATGAAACATCCGATATAATTTTCAATACAAAATTCATCCATTCGATTAGCTAGTACGTGAGCGTAATATCAAAAAAAACAATCGATGCCAAATATTAAATGTTTCAACAAATCAGCGCGAGTCATCAAAGATTTCCGTTTCGATTCATCATATACGAAACCAATTTAACGAAGCATTTTCGGTTGAAAAAAGAAAAGAACGAAGAAGAAGAAGAAGATCCCAAACGAGCCTTTGATGCGATAATTGACTGGTGCATCAATCACCGCAATAACATCATTTAATCTGGAGCGCGCGCGGCCGCGTATATATCATAGCAATAATCCCAAGCTGAAAAACTCTCTCTGATCCAATATCATCAAGGGAGGGGAGGGGGATTGGCCGTCGTCGGGCACTAAAAGCCCAGGATTCTCTCTCGGCGATCAGCGAAATTAAGTTGGAAGAGAGGCAAAAACGGCTGCGTATATATATACGAAATATATATATATATATAATTTGAGGCCGCGACGAGAGTTCGTCGGAATTGGGCCAATTCCACGCTTTGCGCCGGCTGGGCGAAGCCATACAGGAAATTGAAGGAGACGGAAAAACGGCTATGTCCGATGGGCCGACGAAGATAAGACTCGAGAGTTAGAGCGTCGTCCCCCTATACGTAGCTTCGAATTAAGGGGGAAGAGGGAGGAGGCTCGCGATGACAAACGGATCGGATGCGCCGCCGCCCGCGCCGGCCGCAAGTGTGTATGAGTAATGGACGACGAGAGAGAAAGAGCATCGTTTGATATATGTATAGAAAGGCAAAGTTTTTGCGTAATATCTGTAAGAAGGGGCTGCTGCTGCTGCTGCAGTGTCGCTGACAAATGATCTTTTATCTGGATTGTTTGTGAGCACCGCCAAATTTACGACAATTTCGTTTTGTTTGTTCTGTATCTCGCTCATTTCGACGACTTTTTTTTTCATGCAGGGATTAGATAAGCCTTTGATAAATCGCTTCGTCGCTGTTGAATTAAATGTTTCTAGCTGAAGCACGATATCATATCGCCCATAATCAACTAGTTCAACATTCCACAAGTTGTTATATACCACGACCGGACGAGAGAAAAAAAAAGACAATGGTTGTTCCGCTTCCAATATAAAAAAATAAAAACAGCAGTCGGTCAAACGAGCACGAGATAGACATTAATCCTTACAGCGCGTGTGCGCGCAGGCTGCTGCAGCAAGTCCAACGAAGCCGAAACTAATCTTTTAAAGCACGTCCTAATGAGCTTCGAACAAAAAAAGAAAAGAAAAAGAGTGAGGAGCAGCCGCGATGTGGGCGAACGCGCGTGCGTGGTGTAACATCGCGGTCGGTATATTATTAAAATACTTTTGGAAGACCAAAATAAAAGGAAAAGAAAAGAAGAAAATCCGATATAGGTATAACAAACGAGTAAAGATGATAGAAACAAGGCAAGACCCGTTGCACCCCGCTGCGCGCTCTCCAGCTGCTCGCGCGCGCGCCCGCGCCTTTAACTTTTCCGGCCTTTGTCTGACGGCGACGACCTTCGCCAGGTGGGAAACGCCCGACAGGTGGCCATACTAAAAAAAAACAACATTGCTCGTTCGTTCGCCTACTGCTGCTCTGACGATGATGATAATGATGATTACGCTGCAGCGGCGCTCGTCGAGACTTATTTAACGACGTGAAACTCTAGCGAAGAGCACGCTCTCTTCGTTAATATGACTCGGCGCCGTGATGCTATTATTCTTTATTCCTCGCCATGAGAGAGAGAGAGAAAAAGTGACGTGCGTCCGCGTCGATCGGGCGAATTTTTGCCGTGCCGTGAATCATAAGCGAGAGCGTCGGCGCTGGCATTCCGTGTTCCATAGACGGATAGAAAGAGATTTATTTAATTTATCGCGCGGCTGCGGTGCATTTTTTTGTTCTTCGAAAGCTTCAATATACGCAAAAGTTCATTGCTTTCCATCATACGGCAGGAGATCGTCGATTTTGCCGTGCGTTCGAAAGCTCCTCCATACATCGATTATAAGTTTATTAAATTGTCTCGTTGCGGAATGGCTTATCGAGAGACAGGATCAAATATAATTTCTTTATTAGCGCGAAATTGCTTTTAGCAGCCGTATAATATCGTTTCGATCGACGAGATTGCGGAGCTGCGGCTTGTCGTGCACAAAAAAAAAATATATATATATATATTATATCCGCGTTTAATCGACGAGTTCTCTATCTAAATATTGCCAATACAGGCTATCACATCGTGATCTAACTAATTTACGACGACTCGTATCCTCGCGCCGTATAAATATATAAATAAAAAGGGGAAGAAAAAAACAAAGAAGACAAGCAGAAACATAATTAGCTGCACGCATAGCAGCAGCAAGCAGGCATGAGGGATGACGAGGCTCGCGCACCACTGTAAGTTATACGTCAAATAGGCAATTAAAAAGTAACGCGCCAATAAACCGTTTAACGAGCCGCATAAATCGGAGAGACTCGCGGCGCGAGCGAGCGAAAAACCAGTTTTCGGTATATATCGGCGCGACACATTCTCTATCTTATCCGTTCTTTACTTCTTTTTTTTTCTTCTTATTTTGGTCGCCGCGTCGCTTGCTCGCGACAGTTTTCCATCTCGCTCTCTCTCTCTCTCTCTCTTCTCGCGCTTCTCTGCCAATTTTCTTTATCCGGCCGGTTCTTTTCAATCTGGCCCAGTTCTTGCCAAGCGCGCGTGCTTTTCAAAGCAGCTCATTCTGACGACAAGAAGGAAAGATAGAGAGAGAGAGGGAGAGGGAGAAAAAAAAGGAGAACTCCGAGCGCGAGGTGCACAAATAGCTGCCTCTTAGCGCGCCAGAGATAACGGGGCAAGAGAGTTTTTCTCGTTGCGAAGCTTGTTTCTGACGTGCGATGCGATGCGAAGCTAAGGCAACGCAAGGCAAGGCAAGTACAGTGACGTTGCCGATGTTTGACGGGAATTGATGATGGCAGATTGCCGCGTCGACGTTTATCCCAAGTGTCGTTTGCCAAATGGGATGAGGGGGGAAAAAATAAATAAAACGATACACACGCAGACGAAGGAGGCAGCTTCATTAAGCCCGTAGATTTGCTATCTCATCCGATGTTATGAAAAGCTTTTCTCGAAATATAATAATCAATACAATTCGGTGTACGCACGTACTGTACATGTACAAGAGGAACTGTTAATTGGATGACATTACATCGGCTACGGAGAACATCGAGTGTGAGTAGTAAAATCTTGAGGGTAGTTTGATTGGCCGCGCTCTCCTTCTCCTTCTCCGCGGAGAATTAATCAAAAGCCAAGTTTCTGGTAAAACGGCTTGGTTGCAACAGAGCAGGCCAAGTTGCACATCGATGTCCCTAGCTCGACGAGGACGACGCCCCTAACTGTCAATTACACGGCGCGGCACTTTACCATTAGCTCTCGCTTGTCTCGGGGCCCGAAAGTTATCTCGGCGTTCTCGCTCGCACACGCCACGACAAGATAACGCTTGCTTGCTTGCCTCTCCTCCTCCTCCTCCTCCTCCTCCTCGAGTTATGGCGTAGAGAGGGCTAACCATCGAAGTTTATCTCTCGCGATGATGACAACGACGACAAGTTGCACACGCGAGAGAGAGGCCATTGTCTAATCGACGATGGAGGCCTCCCGGCGCCATCCTCCTCTTCTTATCTTTGCTCTCTATGTAGCTCAACGAAAATAATGCTAAATTCTGTTATCGCGAGAAAAAAAAATACGAAAAAATAGCAGTCGGACGTTCATCTTCCTGATACCCCGTGATATTTCTTCTGCCGCGCCCGTTGTCTCAAGGGGAGGATCAGCCGTGTGACACTTCCTCGACGACGACGCCTAATTTAATATGTCCGACCCTTCTTAGTTTATTGCGAGAACGAGAGAAAAAACAATTCGCTGATAGCCCGAGAATCTTTTATCCGGATGGGAATGTATATATATATATGCCACGTGTGGTAAATAAGTCTTACGAAAAAAAAAAATAATCGCCCCTCGTTTTTATTTGATAAGTGAATCTACTATATTCTATTATATTGATAGAAGTATGATACAAGTGCTGGTGATAAATCGCACGTACGTTTGGACATACATATCTCTTGGAGCGAAAATTGAATCGTGTATATATACAGAAAAAAAATAAATAAAAAAGAAAAGTTTCGAAATCGAATTTGACGATCATAACTCGTTTTAGTTGGATAACGGCGACGTCGAGGTATCCAATTTTAGAGAGCTTTGCGCTCTGTCTCTCTCTCTCTCTCTCTCTCTCTCTCTCTCTCTCTCTCTCTCTCTCACACTCTCGCAACGAACGCGAACGCGTGTGCAGTAAACTCCCACGATCCAATTTCTAACCGTACGTTTTTATACTTTCAGGTCCAGCTCTTGGAAATTGGTCAAAAAGGAACGCGAATGTGCACTTCAGCTCGACACACACTTAACCCCAGTCTCCCTTATTTAAGTGAGTATCCGAAGCGTAAACTTTCTCTCTACTTCCACGTTCTAAAGCCTTGTAAATTAAAAAGGAAAAACTTTTTCTCCTGCGCGAAACCGCGCACCACTATACTTCGACAAAAAATACGTGAAAAATCGATTATATTCGAACTGCTCGAACAAAGATTTCACAGCGCACGTGTTACACGTCGAAGAGTCGCGACACACGCAAATGGGGATAACGAGCAAACACCAATTCAAATTTCAATTTAATCCATCCGAATATCGATCATTAAATTCCCGGCTGCGCGAGCGCCACTCTCATTTGATGTAATTTAATTAAAAACAGAGTGAGAGAGAGAGAGAGAGCGTATAACATCGCTAACGCGTCGAGCATTAACGGCATAAGCAAACTCGCGGCTAAACATTAGCGGCACTTCATTTGGGCGTTGCGCGAAAACGCCTCATGTTTAATGCACGCAAAAAAGCTCCCCAGCCCGAAAGGAAAAAAAAACGCGTCGCTAATAAAATTACGGGTGCGCGAGTCGCGATTTCAGGTCCCTCGACGTGTAACCATCTCTCTCTCTCTCTCTCTCTTTCTTTTTTTAATCTCCATTATGCTAAGTAAGTAACGAGAGTTTCGCGCTGCACGTGAATTAAAAAGAAGAAGAAGAAGAAGGCAGGCAGGCAGAGACTGCGCACTTAGCCGCATGGAGACAGATCGGAGTCGGCTCGCATTATAATCTCGCTCGGTTTCTCTCCCATCGGGATATTCATTAGGCTTTGCTGATGCTCTAACGGCCTGAGAGTCTCTCTCTCTCTCTCTCTCTCTCCCCTTCCCATTCTTCGAGCACCTCTTGCAAAAGCCTCGTTGGCTCTCGAGTATATGCAAGAGAGCGAACGAGAGAGAGAGAGAGGCTTCCGTCTCGAGTTGTTAAGGCAAATTTGAGACTTCCGAAATTTCAAAGCCAAGCTAGTTGCTGCTGCCTGCCTGCCTACCGGAGCTTTGAGCTTCGATGTTTGCAAAGTATTTCAATTATGCACACCTTCCTAGGTTCGAACTTTCGCTTGATCAAGGACTTTTTTTTTGTCCGACAGCAGAGTGCTGCACCTCGAGATTGCAGTGCGCTGGAGTTTTCATACTACAAAACTTGTCGTGCTATTTCTCATTCATGAGACGAACGAAATTACCGGCGATTATATTAATTATGAAAAATTAGGCAAATTCGAGTAATTGTTCGGCCGACATGTTTCTATCGAACGGTATGACATTCACTTTAGCATAATCGCGTAATTTTGTGTATTAACAGCCTCATTAAATATTAAAACGACGATTGATTATGTATGTCGCTCCGCAAAAAAAAAAAAGTATTCAGACTTTAACGTCCCAAAAAAAAAACGAATGAAAATTTCAAAAACTTTCGTGAACCATCTCAAAGTCAAGATGAAACTGATCAAATCTGAAGGATCACGTAGAAGTGAGACGGAAATCTGGATATGCTTGAAAGTCAAACTCTCTCTCTCCGGCTGGAACAATGTCAAGGGAGTAGCAGCAAGGCAGTAGTAGGGTATAATACGAGAGCTGAGAGCTGAGAGGGAGCTTGAGGCGCGCAAAAAGATGTAGAGAGAGAGCGAGGTGGTGGCTGCGGTAGCGGCATGAGCGTCCCTTAACGTCCTCGCAAATTATCTTTGCAAGTTGGCCGCTGATTGAAATCACGTCGAAAATTCGCAAGTTTGGCCGCCGCTCGGGGAGTATTAAGGAGTGTGCGCGGCGCGGCGCTACGGTGCGAGAGTCGAGCGAAAGAGAAAGAGGTGGTTCGCCAAGTCGGGAATGAGTTTGGCCCGTCTTCAAGAGCGAGTTTTCCGCCGAAGCGAGAGAGGGCCGTTCTCTTTCAATTTCTTGCCTCCTGTATTTCACTGTTCCATTTCGCCGGGCTCCGTTATCTCGCCTTCTACTCTTTTTCTTCCGTGCAACGCTTTTCATTTCGCCGCCGGCTAACACACAGCCTGCCTCTCTCGCTTCTTTCAACGCTTGCAGTAACCACTGTCCACTGCACTTTCCTCCCTCCTTCCCTCCTCCCTCCTCGTCGCCGTGTCCCTGTGTGTAGTCTTCAGAATTGAAATCTCAATAGAGCGTGTTTATGTGCCCCTCCCTTATTCTGTCGAAGATTGCACCTTCGACTACTATACTACTGCTGCTGCTGCTGCTGTTATCGACGGGCAACGTGTGTATCGCGTACCTGCTTCTTCTTCTTCTTCTTTTTCTTTCTTTTTTTATCGATCTCCATTACGAACCGTAAAAGCTTGTACGCTTTTGATTGGTTTTCCTCGCGCGATCAGTTTTAATATCGCGATTGGCTTTAACAGATATAATCTCGAAAATTACACGGGATATTAACATATAGATAAGCAGCATTCAGATAGTCGCGCGCGATCATTCATAATTCTCTCTCTTTCTCTCTCGAGAATACGAGAGTGAGCCACTCCTCGACAAGTCGAGTGCTCTCGTTGAAAAAGCTGCCAAGACATCGAAGATGAGCGTATATATACGCAAGCCAAGGATTGAAGAAAAAAAAAAATGGAGAGCGACGAGCTTTATTCACGCACGGATACGAGGGATTCTGTAAATTGAATGCGGAGAATCGGCGCAGATTCTATTATAGACAAGCAGGCACTTTTCATGCATTATGCATGCCCTTGGCAAATTGTGTTATTTGTACAAGCGGCATGAAAAAAAAGGAGAAGAGGAAGGATAGAAAAAAAAATCCACAGACTCGCGAAAAACGATTGTTGAGGCTAAATCTCCTCTCTACCCGCGCGTACTGCTCATTCATATCTCTCTTTCTCTACCTCGCTCGCTCGTATGATCCTGGGATGTGGAGTTTGCTTGCTTGCTACTGCTGCAGCAGCAGCAGTTCTATCCCTTTGTCTACCTTTTTTTTTTCTCTGGAGCTTGCTCGCTGTACGTACATATATATATCTATACACGTATGCAGTTTGTTGAGAGGATTGCCGCGGACCGAGTAGCCGGTTTACTTCGGCTTGCGAAAGAAGAATCGCGACGTGGGATTGGCTGTGTATTACGAGTGGAAAAATGATGTGCAGCGCATGAATTTTATTTTATTTATTTTTTTTTTTACCTCTAGATACACCGTCGACTGTGTATCCTCGTTTTGTGCTATACATATATACGACTGTTATTGTCAGGATGTGAATTTCAATTTAGCGGATACATACACACACGTGGGTTTTGCACGATGCGCATATGTTACAGCATCGCAATATTCAAATCGAGGCTGTTAATTTAACATAACGAATAAACGCGTGTCAGTCGTGTAGCCTGTAACTATTCAATTCATTTGGTGCTTTGCTGAGCTATATAGCGCCACGTGAAAATTGATATTTGATTTCGCCCGTATGCAAATTTGATTTGCGGTAGACCGACTAATTTCCGAGTAAATAGACTGGCAATATTTTGAACAAACAAACTTCACACTCTCTCTATGTATATATAAAGCTATTATTAATTCAAATGCTCGTTCTAAAAAAAAAATATCTTCGTGCATAATTAGAGCGACACTCCGTAATTTTAAAACAATGCGGTACTTTTTTTCTCATCTCACCGTTGAAACATTCAAAAAGCAATCGTCTTTTTTAATAACGGCTAAATGAAATTAAAAAAAAAGGAAAGAGCCGCACGCGCGCGCCAGCCAAGCATTAATTCACGTCCATCGTAAAGAGCCTCATATACACGGCGCCTCCACGCACAGCCACAGCGATATTGAAAGCTCTATATCCCCGCAGCAATGTCTTACTTAAGCGTCTCGCAGAGAAGTATAGACGGAGAGGGAGCAGTCGCAGAAGCGTTCATATAGCCGTTTTCGTATTACGCTTTTAATACGCGAGCGCTTGCGCGCTCGCGACAGAACGATACCGCCTTTATTACATACACGCTCTTATACGCGCGTGTGTATATCGCGACTGTTGGATATTCTACGAATGCAGCCGAGTTCTTGATATACCGCATACTCTTTTTAATATTGTTTTTTTTTTTTTACTTCCTTCGTTGTTTATATCGAAATTCGGAAATTAGCCGCGAGCATAACCGATAGACGCTTGATCGTTCTATTATATATATATTAATCATCCGCGTGACAAAGTGGTCGGCTGCGCGTGCGGTGGTGTTTTATTGGCCGCTGAAAACATGCTATCGCGCGAAATAAATCAGCATCGCGCAGGTATTATTACCCCGGCGACGACGCTTTTAATAATCGGGCTTCCGGGCGGTAAATGTTTGCGCCGATTTTCGGCGAGCGGGAAATTGGCCAAAAAGTTGGCGGAATACGCGAGAGGAGAGAAGAGAAAGAGCTTGATATACGCGACCGTAAATACACGCCCGTGTGATTTCGGGTTATGTCCTTTATATGCGCCTGCTTTGTAAATTTCGGGGATTTTCCAACTATTTCTTTGATACTTGCCGTTTCGGGGGCAATATCGCGCGAGTTTGCAAATTTAATACGAGAGTTCAATTAATCGTCTTTATCCAATATTTTACGTAAAATATAAGGGTAGAAATATTATTTGATTTTAGTTAACAGTAAGCTTGTAATTAATTTTTAGCGAATCGATGTATTTACTCGCGTTAATGAAAGACGGCAAAGAACTTTCTCATTAAAATCGCTGGCTCGCGCTTTCTCTCCCTCTGAAATTTCGTAACGGAAAATTCGCTTTGATAAAAGACTCCCAATTAAAATATTTTCAATCTCCACGTTGCAAAAAATAAAATGTTTACTATTCCCCCCCTCCGACGTTCACCTTTTGAGCGCATACCCGAGCGTTCGTCAAAGCTCGTGTATATTTCGAAACTACGCGCGCTAAAGCTGCCTTAATAATCCACGTCGAATAAGCACAGAGAGAGAGAGAGAGAGAGAGAGAGCGAGAGAGAGAGAGAGAGAGAGAGCGAGAGATATTAGATATTAGATATTAGATAGGTTTATTACGCCCGGGGACAAAATCCCATAGGGCAAAAGCAGTTACAGGCAGAGTGAAAATACATATATACATATAACAATAAACAGTTAAGAATATACAATAAAACAAAATACAACAAAATACAAAGGTGTGGGAGGCGCCGTGAGTAAAAGCGTGTGCTATGTACATAATATAATACAATAATAAAATAAGGCGATGGTGCAGCAGACGTTAATGCGACGACGAGAGGGCGAAAATCAGCGCGACGAGTGTAGTTGCGTACTCGCAGAAGTGGGCGTGACGCATGGCTACTTAATATAATCGAGAGATACAAGGTGGTCAAGTAGTTCGCGTTTAAAAACCGTGAGTGTAGTTTCGTGGAGATGCATAGAGTGGAATTTGCGGGGTAGCTGATTAAAGAAGTAGGAGGCGGAATGCACAAATGATTTTTGCAATGCCGAGGTGTGAGACTTGCGTATGAGCAACGGCTCAGCACACAGTCTACCAGACCTACGCAAGTCGGTACAGGCAGTTTCGATGAAATCGGTCGCTAGATAAGAAGGGCGTTTAGTAGTCAAAATCTTAAAAACGGCGGTGCCCAAAAAGTATTCTCGTCGAGCACGGACTGACAGCCAGTTTAGCTGTTTACGGTAGTCGGTGATATGCTCCATTTTCGCTATGTTACCGAAAACAAAACGGGTGCAGGCGTTTTGGGCCACTTGAAGCTTTTTATTGAGTTCCTTGGTGAGAGGATGAAATGTAAGACTAGCGTAATCGAAATGTGGCAGTATGAGCGATTGAACGAGCGTTTTGCGCACCTCGAAGGACAGAGCATGTTTGTGAGGGCGGAGTTGTCGGAGTGTACGGTATACTTTTTGGCAAATAAAGGAAACGTGCCGATTCCACGATAGGTCTTGTGCAATCCACACCCCGAGGTTCTTCGCTTCGGTAACGTATTCGAGTTGGACATCGCCAATGGAGACACGAGGAAGGTCGTCGAAGTTAATAAAGGACAGGTTGGAGGAGGTGCCAAGAATCATAGCTTTGGATTTCGCTAAGTTGAGGGGTAGACCATTGTCCAGTGCCCAACCGAAAATGGCTGTTACGTCGCGCGAGACCATCTCAATCGTTTTGAGAAGGTCGACCTTGTCGCAGCTACGGTATATTTGTGTATCATCAGCATAAATAAGGTACTTAGAGAAGCGCAAGACGGAAGGCAGGTCGTTTATAAAGATGGCGAAAAGTAAGGGGCCAAGGACAGAGCCCTGTGGCACTCCCGCGAAGGTTGCAATCCAGTCGGAAATTCTGCCACCTTCATCGATGACCGCCTGACAACGATCGGCAAGATAGGAGATAAACCATTGAATGGTGTGGTCTTGAATGCGAAAATTGCGCAGCTTGCCGATAAGTAAGTCGTGCGGTATTCGGTCGAAGGCTTTGGAAAAGTCGAGCAAAACAAGCACCGTGACCTCCTTCCGGTCCATTGCCCATCGTACATCGTCAATAAGACGAAGAAGCGCAGTTTGTGTGCTGTGTCCAGCACGGAAGCCAGCCTGCCTATGATTAAGAAGATGGTGTGTTTCGAGGTGTTTAGTGAGTTGTTGGGATAGAGCTCTTTCAAGGACTTTTGAGGACTCGGACCGGCGGGCGATGGGACGCAGGTCGCAGAGGTCAGTGATTTTGGATGTCTTAGGTATGGGGGTAATCAAGGTCTTTTTCCAAAGATCCGGGAAGGTGGCGGTTTTAATAGAGAAATTGAAAATGTCTGTGAGGGGAGAGAGGATCGTTGGACACGATTCAGCTAGGTCCCGAATAGAGATGCCATCTAGGCCGTAGGTTTTAGATTTTGCGTCGGCGATGAGCTTCGCGGTTTGATCAGGTGTTATTTCGGAGAAGGCAAAGTGCGAGGAGCATGGGGGCTCGAGCGACGGCGGAACGATAGGAGGGTTTTGGGAGGGATTTATCGTGTTGGAGATAGAGGTAAAGTGAGTGTTGATTTGATCGGGAGAGAACTGGGAAAATGGCGATGCTGAACGAGAAGTGGTGATACCTAGCTTATCGAGTGATGACCAAAGTTTGTTGGCGCGCACGGCTTGACGTATAACAGTTGCATAATAATTGTTTTTCGATCGCCGCAAGAGTCGAACAATCTCGGCTCGTTTCAGACGGTATTCGGCAAGAAGTGCAAGTGAGCCAGTCGCACGAGCCTGGCTGTACACAGTGTCGCGAGACTTCATTGCCGCCCGAATGTCCGCGTTAACCCAGGGCTTCCGCCTCCCTGTAATGGGAATCTTACGAACCGCAGCGTGTAAATCAAGAGACTCGACAACGGCGTTGTTAAGCTGGACAGTTGATACATTTATGTCTGCGGATATATCGTTGAAAGAAGAGCATGATTCGAGTTTAGTTGAAAGTGTGTTCAAGTATTCAGCCTTGTCAAATCCCTTGAAGTCACGGCTACAGATTGCGCGCGGCACAGCAGACACGGGTCCGAATTGTAAGTCGATCTCGATGAGGTCGTGTCCATACGTAAATGGAGCATCGGATTTACGATAACGGAGTACAGAATCGAGCGAGTGGACGATGTAGAGGTCGATCCACGTGTCGGCCGGCTCGCGGTTGGCGTTCAGCGTGTGGTTTGTCGCCGTCGACGGTACAAGATACAGTGAGTGGGAGCTAATCAGCTCTCGCAAGCATGCAGATTCTGAATTATTTAAAAGCAAATTACAATTAAAGTCGCCGGTGATTACAATATTTTCACAATGAGTAAAATGATCGGAGAGTGTCTCGAAGAATGCTCGTGGTTGCTCGAAGTGCGGCGGGCGGTAGACGACAGCAAATAGTAGAGAGTTGTTGTCACAGCGTATTTCAGCAAGGATGAATTCCGGGTTATTGACTGCATCGGTGGCGTCGGACGTGGCGAGGATCTTGCATTTGAGGGAGTTATGGACGTAAAAAGCAACTCCACCTCCTCCTTTCTTAATGCGATCGTGTCGGAAAAGAGTGTAGTTATCCAAGGCGAGCGAGGTGTCGGCGTCGATGTCGGAAAGCTTCGTTTCTGTGATAGCAAATATGTGTCGGAAGTATATAGCGAGTTGTGATTCGACTTCATTGAAATGAGTCACGAGTCCATTAACGTTTGCGTGCGATATGAGAAGGGCGTCGGTGAATCGAGAAGAGCTGCGTGGACGATGATTGATGTTGTTGAGTAGTGAAGCTGAGGGCAAGTTGTGAAGGTCGCTTTCACTGTAGATTGGAGTGAATGGGGAGTTAATGTCTTTGCGTACGTAGACAGTCATATCCGTGACTTTAGGGCTGAGGTATCCGAGTTCCTTGCATTTTTGACGAGTAGCTGTTAGAAGACGGAAGACTTGTTTTGGATATAGAGGCCGGATGAATATAGTTGTGGACTGAGCGGTGCGAAAAACATCAGAGTTAGTTAAACTGCCCGCCTTTGCTCGTTGAGAAATGACGTAGTCTCTCGTAGCAGTACTTTTGAACAGAACGACTACCGCTTGCGTCGGTTGAGAGGAGCTCGCAGAACGTTGCTGAGTCCTGGAGGTCCGAGTACTCGGACGAGGAAAGTGTTCCGCCGATAGGATGTCGTCCGATAAGTGTGATAGTTGGAGGGCATCAAGAATGTGGCGAGCGGTCTGAATTGGCGAAAGCGTGAGTTCCGGCGGCAAGTTAGAGATGATTAGTTCCGATGTATCCTTGGGTGTGGTCGTTTGATGGTAGGTGATGCTGCCAGCGTGAAGATCGGCTGTGGATTGTCCTTGACTGCGGATAGCGGTGAGTTCTCTGGCGTGTTCAGCGAGGGTAGATTTGACTTGACCAAGCTGGTCACCATGAGTGGCCAGAGTATTTTGCATTTCTGGCACCGCAGCTACTTTTTCTTGGATGTCATTGATGGTAGCGGCGAATTTATTCTCGTGCTCGGTGAATCTGTTGCAAATTTCACTGGAGATATGGCTTTTTAGTTGAGAGAGCATGATATTGAGCATCATTTGTTCGCTGCCAGAGAGTTGTTGAGAGGCTGGCGTCTGCATCGAGTTGAGAGCGAACTGAGTTGAACGAAGTGCGTGCTGTTGGTGCTGGTTTGCTAGCTGGTGCTGTTGAGGGGTGGCAGTGGAGCCGAGAGTGTGCATGAGAGTATGTGGTGCCATTGGTGCGACTGGAGGGAAGCCGATGGACGAGGTGGAAGTGAGAGCTGTGTAATTCGCCACGGTATAGGCGAGCGGTTGAGAGGACGTTAGTGTCGTGACAATGGACCCAGTCGTGGGTGTCGTGCTTGCAGTGGTTGGCGTGTTGTCGGCGTCCATAGTGGCGGGCTGGAAAACAAACTCAGACTGAGAGTCGGCGTCGGAGGTGTTGTTGAGTGGCACGTGGCCGCGAGCGGTGTCGAAACGAGCGCTCTTATCCGGTAGTTTAGCAGACAGAGTTTTGGCAGACTTCGATCTCGTGAAGGCGGTGACGCAGCAAGGGCGTGCAGTTTT
>JAWWMK010015527.1:0-21006 GCA_035047105.1 Galeopsomyia nigrocyanea
CCCGTCTTCACGATAATCTCAGCGCTTTGACGAGCGATTGAGCGAATTGAGGATTCAAGGACCCAGGACCCGTCACAATAATGAATTAAAAAATAATAAACTATAATCTTCAAAAGAATGATCTAGAACTTTCAAAACTACAACGAGATGTATTTCCTTTCATTGTAATATTTCATTGTAGTAATTTAAACGTTGGTGTACAAAATTTTTCTAATATTACTGATTTCAAAAGGTTTATTAAGGATAATTTGTTATTTTATTATTAATTATGAATTTCAATATTTAATTATCTTATCATTGCGTTGCTATTGCGTTTTGTCACTCAAGGCTATAATGATATTTTGTTAAGAGGCCATTGTTGGCTCTCGAATTGTAAATAGGGGTAACTCCCGTTTACTTTGTTAAAATAAAATAAAAATAAAATGAAATATATCAACTCGAATAATAATAAATTGTTAGTTATGTGCTTTAATAGTTACGTTCTCAACTATTCTCGAAAAAAATGATTTATCAAAAGAATAGATTCATTTTCATATATTTTTTACTCCATGTAAAAATATTCAAATATACATCTTAGCATTTATAGCAAAATACAATACTTGATATCCACTAAAAAATTATACTCGGCTTTAGTTTATAGTATTCAGTAATATAGTTAGTTTGTAAAAATCACGAAAAGGCGGTTCCAAAGTTATACTGAATTTCAAAGCGTATTTTGAAATACAACGGATCAATTACATTAAATATCGTCGGGTCAGTGGAACAAAACACATCTCCAATAAAAAACACGCATCCATTTTTTACATTGCAAATTAAATTTAAAAAGTGGATGTGTGTTTTTTTAAACGATTTATTGGAGGTGTGTTTTTTTCCACTGACCCGACGATATATAATAAAAACAAAATCAGTGTCTTACCTTTAACAGTAGCGACTGCAACGACGAACAGAAGGAAAATGAGGAAGTTCATTTTTGCAATTGTGATATCTGTTGTCGACGAGTAACAAATCTGAATTACTATACTCGATGGAGGTCAGATTTGGCTTTATATAGCACTGAAATTTTATGACACCACGCATGTGTATCATCTCTGACGAAACAAACTAAACATTTACACTACTAAGTAAACTATATGTGCCTTTTCACGTGCAATTAAGGAAAGTTTCTTATGATTATTTTGCAAGGCCGCTTTCATATTATCAGGATTTACTTACATTAGATAGTTACCAAAAAACGTAAGAATTTTGCTGTTTTTCGTCTTTGTTCGGAGGAAGAAAATTTCATTTTTTCCGCATATTTTTCAATGAATGATTATTTACAGATAGCACTTTAAATGAAAAAAGGCACTTTATTTGCATGATATTACGCATTGAGCATAACATATGTATGTAAGAATATTGAAAAAGATAGTATGAATACTGGTAATAACATTTTTTCGTAGCTTTATCGCAGAAAAAATTGTTATTCACGGAAGATAAAGCACATCGCAACAGTTAGAATTAGTTGCTAATTTTTCATTCAGAGCAGTGTTTCGGTGTTTGATACGATGAATAAATTAATATGGATGTTTTTATTAACAATGATAATTAAAAATTTTATGGGTGAGTTAAGTAATTTTTTATTTCAGACAAGAAAATACGATAATATTAACTAATTGATTATAATAATATTAACATCTCTGACGAAACAAAGTAAACATTTACACTGTTAAGGTAGTCCTATCACGAATCACTAGTCAAAGCAAAAACTCAGTTGCAAAATTAAAAAAAAATACATTTATTCGTCTTTTACGTGATTCACAATTTACAAATACTTGAAACATAAACTTTTACATGTCCGTCATAATTTATTTGAGTCTAATTTTTATGAAACAATTATCTGAGAACTTCATTTGACTAGCAAAAGTGTCAACCTAACTTCAACTTTTGTGTTTTAGTATTAATAATTTGTTTTATTCCGCGACGACCCAATATTTTCTAAATGTGAGACCGTTTAAAATTACTTTGATAACACACACTCGATTTCTTATCAAAATCTGTTGTGTACAAGTATTCAAAATCATCATAAAACGCGGCAGCGTTTCGAGACAAGTAGCTGCCTCTAAGAGCACGGCTGCGTTCCGATTAGCATTCCCTTGAAAATTTAAGTCGTTAAGTTGGCTATGACTAATGAGAAAGCTCTGGGCTATGTGTGGCGGCCCGCGTGACAGGGGTCTTATTGATATGATGGATCCGGTCTGCGCAGTAGCGACTGCACATTGCGCAGTTGCAGCATGGCGCAACCGGATCCACTCATATCAATAAGACCCCTGTCACGAAGAACGACTGCGCATGATGGTGCGCATTGATGGTGAGCGGTGGAACACAGCCATGGCCCATGCAGCCAACCCTCTTCACACTGACTTTTTGACTTTTTACGGAAAAAAATGTTGGCTACATTTGATGAAAAGAGCCATAGCTTTTTCATTGAAGTAGCCAACTTAACCACTTCAATTTTCAAGGGAATGCTAATCGGAACGCAGCCTTAATATGCAATCCATAGCATGGGGCGCTTTCATGAATTGACAATTTTACCTTTTTGAATTATTTCTACATATCCTCGAAACAATTTTTATCGACGTATTATCATGATAGGACCCTAAAATTTCAAATTCGTAGCAATTGAATAATTATTGAATTATTTATTCAATGCTACAATTTCACAAAGTCGAAAATCTTTCGCTGTTCATTCCAATTACATCCGCTTCGCCTGCGCAGTGCGTACATAGTTCGGTTCGCATGCGCAGTGCGCATACTGACTTCCGATTGAGGAATAACATTATATCCATGGAAGAACATACTTTGGATTCATTGCGTATAACAGACAGGAATGAAGCAAATTGTTTTATTTGTGATGGAATAATTATTTATGACATTGTATAAAATTTTTATATGAGTTGAAACTTAAAAAATTATATAGAGTATTCAAATATTTATGGTATCTTTTCTGAGCTCGAAGCAATGTTTATGTCCCTGCATTGCCCAAAATATCCAATAATTCAGTCAAGTTTTTTTATCCAAAAGTTCTTCTGCCACACTTGTGCTTATAATTTATTATATTTCGTCGCTTCAGAAGTAAATAGCTAAAACTGCTTTGAGACTCATATTAAGGGTTTCATTGATGAAAACATATAGTCAAATGACATAATATATTCATCGAACACTTGAATTTTGCTAACTAGGCACCAGGACCTTTCAGGTGATATAGCTGTGTTACTTTGTTCGTAACTAACATATAAAAAAAGCAAAAATAGTAATGACTATATTATGTTTATGATATATTTTATGCACAAACCAGATACACACACGTAATGGTACCTAGCTATCATTTAACCGATTATAGCTAAATATAGGATGTAAATAATTTTAGCATGTGTGCGTACCGAACGGTATCAAAGGGGAAAAAAATTAACTATAAATTATTGAGTTCCATTGTTCAGATAGACTAACGCGTATTTTTTAGCAATAGAATAAATAAACTGATAAATTATCAGATTTATATTGCTAACTATGAAACACGATGTAATATCCCAAACAAACAAACTTTAAAAAAAGTAAAATTCAGCAAGTAGCCTTATTTTGTTATTATCTCATAAATAAAAGAAATATATAATTGTACTAACTAATCTAGTTAAACCCTTTGTGATTATATACGAAGTCAAAGTGAGGAAAGCATAAATATCTATATGTCTTATCGACAACTATTTCAACATAAATTTAGAATTCTCAGGGCACTCTTTCGCTCTTTATTATGTACTTGCTGGGCCTGTTCTTAGAGTTGATAGGAGAGCTAGAATTCAACATTAATTTTTAAGTACTTACAAATTTATCATTTAAATAATTATGCGATCAACGTTACAATGATCTGTAAAAGTTTGGAAACGAAATCAATATCAATTTAAACTTATTTTTTCCTGTGAAGAACAGGCCCAGCAAGTACATAATAAAAAGCGAAAGTGTCCTGAGAATTCTCAATTTACAGAGAAAAGGGATGCTTATTAATGTTGAAATAGTTGTCGATATGACATATAGATATTTATTCTTTCCTCATTTTGATTTCGTATAGGCTTAAATTTAATGAATAATCACAGAGGTGGGCAAAGGGTTTACCTATATATAGATTAGTTAGTACAATTATATATTTCTTTTATTTATGAGATAATAAAAAATATACTTACTATATAGGTACGAGAGCGCTAAAGCGAGAGAGAAAGAGAGAGGTCATAAAATTGGACCCTCTGACTCCGAAAAGAACTTTGGTGCTATCTGACGCGCGTATAAACGTTTCACGTTAAAATATAATACTTGTAATACTTGTAAAAATAGACACTTATTTATTGAGTGTTTGTTCGGTGCCGAAATTATGAATTTAAGAAGCCAGTACGGCGTACACTGTTCACTCAACCAATACTTGAGACGATCGGTGACAGATGCCGATGGAAAACTGTAGATGCAACGGGCTGTTGGTGTTGAAGGCTCTTGACCTTCGAATCTTTCAAGAGACAGTTACTTCAATTGGTCTGCAAACACGTGTGCGCAAATCTGTTCTCGCCCGAGAAGTGAACGTTTCGGATCCTTAGGGTCGGCCGAGATACCTTGGGTAGAAATAGAAGCGCTTGAGGGATTATTCACAAAGCTGTACTAGAAAGAGAAAGTTTTGTTTTTATATGACCGGGTCGATACGATTTTCGGTTTGATGAATGTATACTGCAAGGACTCGATTTTTTTTTGTCAAAAAAAATATATCAACGATGGAAATGAACAATTGGAATTGGCATCGTGATGATATATTTAGTAGACACGCAGAGTTTATGTTTCAAAAAATTTATTTCTTCGTACCGTTGCCGCATGATCTTGATGACTTTTCACAGCGCACTATAAAAAGAGGATAAACTATTGGGTGGAAATCGACTTCGATTAATTCATTGATACAAGCAGAAGGGCGCATTAATGAAAACCATAATAACATAGCTAAATATTTAAAATTAAAAAAAAATTGAGTTTCATAGTTTTTGTTCATTACCTCCAAAAAGTAACTGTAAATATTCGTATTCAGATTATACATAGCTTTTTGTAAATTGTTACTCACGTAGCTGGCAATGCAAAGTAAGTAGAAGTTCGTGATATATATATAGTAAAGTCATAATGAGTCATTGCGTGTTGTCTAAAAATATGATTACGCAACGAGAACAGTTCAATAATGAATTAAAATTTTCGAGACCTTAATTAACAAAAACCATTTCATTATAAATTATCTGTGATAATTTATGGTGCAAATAGCATAAGTATTATATTCGAAATTGTGCAAACAAATTTATAAACTAATTTTTTTCTCGTGATAAAACTAGTCTTGGCTTTTTTCATTATTAGTGTTTCAATTGCATTCAGGCTGTCATTTGAAGTGACTTGCAATTTTCTGATAAATACAGCTATTAGATCAAGCGACGAAGTTTTGAAAACCGTATCATTCATAGCTCGTCGTAGTAACTGCAACTGACCGGCCCGAGTCAGTCGTGTTCTTGCTTGGCAACCGGTCATACTAACAATAAGTGATTTTTTTTTTCAACATCTGTGCTAGTCATTTATTATCACAATGAAAGTTACAATTGGCCATGTGCAAATTGGAATTGAATTTCATTGACACGCAACTTTGACATCCTCTCGTAAGTTATATTATAGTATAATCAAATTACAGGTTTATTTTGAAATCAATAAAATAGTCAATACGTAATTTCAAGTGCCGTGTTGCTTTGGATCGTGTAAGCATTAATTAAAACTCGCAAAGTTTTCTTACGCGTCCGCGAATAATCAAGCTGATTTATGTGATTCAGTGCAATTTTTAAAAATTAAAATACAAATAACTATTACGTAAGTTGTAAATTAGTTTGGATTTCCTTTTAGATGCATCATGCAATCATCTATCTATAGATATAATCTACCGTACTCGCTTTTTTTTCTTCGTAGTCTACTATCTGTTTCATATTTTTCAATGTCAAGTTTCTTTAAGCGATAAAGATTTTATGCCACTCATCCCAACGCGTCAATGCTGCAACTAATTGCTTCTGAATGAACATTATTTTGCAGATTTCACCATGATACTCTTAACTCTCATAAACAAATTACACCTGCCACTACTGATAATAATCCTTGTATACATAAAAAATAGTCATGAATTGCGAATCTTGGGCATATTTCCATTTCCCGGAAAGAGTCAGTTCAACATGGACGAGAGGGTAATGAAAGCTTTAGCCGAACGAGGCCATCAAGTGGACGTTTACAGTCATTTTCCGCTGAAAAACCCAGTGCCGAATTACACAGACTTCAGCCTCGCTGGCTCGCTTCCCATTTTCGCCAACAACGTCACCTACGACTTCTTTATGTCTCAATTTCGAACCGTGGAGATGTCTCAGTTTTTACCGGCTTGCGGTACGCCAAGCTGTGAAATTTTGAATCTTCCGATTTTCCAAGAACTCGTCAACGATCCACCGAAGGATCCGCCCTACGATCTCGTCGTTACAGAAGTAAAAAAATTAATTTTTTTTTTTGGTTCACCAATACACATAAAAATGATTATAAATTATATTTTTGGTGTTCAGTGGTTCGTATCGAATTGTCATCTCGCGTGGGGCCGACATTTAAACATACCGACAATCGGGATCGTAACGACTTTTGCACTATTAAATTGGGCGAACGAGCCAAATGGAAATCCTTATAATCTTGCAGTGGACACGGGTGTGTTTGCTCAATCTTTCGCTCCGATGTCGTTTTACGAACGATTGAAAAACTTCCTCCTCCATACTTACATCAAATGGTCGTTTCATTATTACGTTCGACAGCAGGACGCTTACGTTGAGAAAATATTTGGTCCTGGATATCCCAACGTCGTAGAGATGGAAAAAGACGTTGATCTCATTTTTCTCAATCATCATCACGCGGTCTACGGAAACAAAGCTTACGCGCCGTCGATCGTACCCGTTGGTGGACTTCACGTTGTCGATACGGGCGAGAAGTTACCACAGGTTTATATTAACTATTGAATGAAAATTTATTACGAAATACACAAGTTATTACTTTGTACTTGCAGAACATACAGAAATTTCTCGACGAAAGTGAGCATGGATTTATCTACGTGACTTTTGGATCGATGATCATGATCGAAACTTTTCCAAAATCCGTATTAGATGCATTTTATGGCGCGTTCGAAGGTATCAAGCCGCTCAGAGTACTCGTGAAAATAATGAAACCTGACGAATTGCCACCTGGACTACCCTCAAATGTCATCACTCATCCTTGGTTACCTCAGATCACGGTTTTGAGTAAGATGATTTTGTGTATACATATAACTTTTATTCAATTGTTTCGTGACTTTTTTTTCCATTTCAGAACATAAAAATATCAAAGCATTCATAACGCACGGTGGTCTCATGGGTACACAAGAAGCGATATACTACGGTGTTCCATTGATAGGAGTGCCCTTATTGGGAGATCAATTTCTTAATGTAGAATCGTACGTTCGGAAAAATATAGCTGTAAAGCTCGATTGGGAGCACATGACGAAGCAGAGTCTTACAGATGCGATCAATGCTGTTATCAAGAATCCTATTTACAAGTACGTTATATTATATGGAAATTAATATGCCATTTGAGATCGTATGCTTGAATTATTGTCATTTTTCAATTTGTTTGTTCCTTTCATTTTGTTTTCGATTGCAAAACATACGATTTACATTAACTTTTGAGTAATTCAAAAACATAATTTGAAAAAATTAATCGAACTCACGATTTTTTTTTCAGAGAATCAATGGAAAAAGTCAGCAAGTCTTTTCGTGACGCTCCTATGAGTCCAAAAGAGCTAATTGTTTTTTGGGTTGAATATATAGCCAGACACGGAAAAAATGCATTGCGATCTCCTTTGGTCGATATACCGTGGTTCCAAGTTTCTTTACTTGACGTTTACGGATTTATAATTCTCGCTGTGATATTAGTTCTATTTATTGTTAAAAAAGTAATTATGAGTTTAATTAAAGTATTCTTACCTTACCGTAAATTAGATGTCAATAAAGTTAAAACGAATTGAAACAATGTAAAATATCGTAATCGTATATTTTTGTACCGTATTTTTCAAATATGGTAGAATAGCAATTTTAATTAATTTTTTTTAATAGTCGCAATAGATTTAGAGCATTGAGAGGTACAATGAAACTATTTTTTCATTACCTGAATACCCCATCTTTGTTTAAAATATGTTTTCATTTGAAACGGAGAACTTTAACACTTTGACGTGTGGCGATGTAGTATGCGATACTCATCAAATAATTTGGCACACTTTCTACACTGATATACAAGCCGAGATCTGCATAAACAGCAAATCATTTTTGCTACCTCCTAGAACATGAAAACACTTTGGACAAAATTTCAGGAACTCATCTGTAATAAATTGGGAGACCCATTATCGGAAATAACTTCAACCAACTTACTTATTTAAAATCTCGCTTATTACCTTTGATTATATGGATGTCTTTGCAATGTTTTTTCAGTTTGCAATGATTATTTACAGTGTTAAAAAAAAGGCTTCCTGATTGCAAATCAGATTTCTTTTTACAATATTTCAGATGTGCGGTTAAAGATGGCAGATTTTTCAATTTCTTATTGCACTGAGGACACTCTGAAATTAAAAACAAGTTATTGAAAAATTTAAAGAAAGGTTAAAGAAGAATTTAAATATGAAATAATTTTGACTCATAACTTTATCTAAAACTTTCTATCTTGGTTCAAAAAAATATTTTGTTTTCAATTACCTTCTTCACTGCATGCATGAATCCTTAAAATGTGTAGACGCAAATTAGCTTTTATATTTGTTCTGTACGTACATTCATGACATGCAAAAATTCGTTCTTTGCCTCAGTGTGATAAATGTGCGTTCAAACTATGACGACTTGACATTTTTTTATAGCATCTGGGACATTCTATAAAATAAAATTTAATATACATTTTGCTGAAATATGAATCGCGAGAAAAATGTTGTATTTTGAGAGAAATATAAATCATATTTAAAAATATTAAATAAAAAAACTGAAATTACCAACAAGTTTGTTCTGGAAGTGCTTTTTCTTAATATGATTCGTTATCATGTCGACGTAATTCGTTTTATAAGAACAATAGCTACAAAACAAACGGGGTTTATCTTCACAAACCACCAGATGATTCTTGAGAGCCAATGAATTTTCAAATTTTTGTTCACACATTGAACACACATGAAAATCGAGATTGAGAATATTCGTATCGTCGACGTTCAACTCGACAATATCTGGAATATTTTGTCCGACTGAAATATATTTTTGAATCATAAAATCTTGAAATCTCTCTGTAACTTCTACCGAATTTTGTCGCTGAATAAGTTCATCAAGGTCATTGTTGTTCTCATCCATAAATAAATCATTTTTTAAATTGAACAATAGTTAAATAATGTACAAATATAAATAATTTTTCACCATAAGTGTTATTATTCCATGAAAAGCCTTCAAGTATTTCTTTTCGTTCTTTCTTTTCTACAAAATCCCTTTTTATCCCGAATTCTAAATCAATCTCTGAAAATTTTATAAATCTTAAAAAAATATGTATATTGCGAATCAATTATGAATTATTAACTCGAAAATGTACTTATATGTTCACTTTCAAGATTTTCCTTTACATTTCCGAGATGATTTATACGGCGATCATCTATGAAATTAAAATTATTTTTTTTATTCATAAATAAACTAAGACATATTTTCCGTTATAAATAACTGTTATTCTACAATTATTATCAACGTACCTTTCGATATGACAACGTTGAGCATTTCTGATGCATTATACAATTTATGAATATCACCAAATGATGCCAATAAAAATTTCAATACTAAAACAATAAATTTTTTTTCGAGATTAATAAGTTCAATGAATATTAATCTTCATTGCTTAAAAAGCTGATTGTATGCATCTTACTTTGTCCAGATCTTTCTGTTTCTGGTACCTTCACTTCTAAAGTATCATGAGGTCCTGCCAATGAATCCAATACTAAAATATATGAATGGCTTACAAATCATATTAAACGTTGTTGCGGGTTTTTTGCTTATTATTATAGAGCGTTTATTAAAATTAAATTTAAAGAATACCGGTTTCATTGCAATCTCCGATAACGTGCATTAGTCTCGCGTGTGTTATCGTACTCGAGGCATCCTTCGCTTTGAAGGAACACTGTTGACATTACAAGGAAATCTCCGGAACTCGATCAATGGCATTTCCATTCTTTAACAATGAATATTTTTTTGCGATTATCTTCGGAATAAATTTTTTAACTTTTTGCTTGCAATTATCGACTGAATTGTTATTGTCATCTGGAATGTAAATAATTACCATTGAAATAAATTGAAAAATTGGTCAGTTCATGAGAAAACTCCAGAATATAAAAAACGAGAAATTACTTAACCACGAATTGCGTTTCTCTCATATGAAATATAAGCGAATTCACCCTCTTTATCGCATAGCTGCGGTTCAGGCTTGGAAGAGATTGCTCCTAAAAATACCATTAACATATGCATTAATCAAAAACTAATACTAACAATGTTCTATGTTCTTACTTTCAATCGGTAAAATACTTGTAAGTTCACAATCAGATGTAGATTTTAACTCGCGCAGCTTGCAAAAATTTAACTCTGACGATTCCATCGTTCTGTTTGTATTTATTAGGCACTTCACAATAAAAATCATGTTTATTACGAAAAAATATAAAACCACAGCACTATTTAAAAAACTCCAATCAATCAACGACAACTGATCGTGTAAACACTTGCCACCATTTTACCGTTCTATCTTTCGATAAATATTGACAATTGGCATTCGAGCATTGAGCGCGTAACACGTGTAGCATTTATAAAGATTAGGAAAAAAAATAATAGATTGGTTGCTAGTCGAATATTTATGACGCCAACCGCCGTCAAGCTACCGAAACGACGAGGGCGGTCGAAATCAAAAGCAAAAATAAACACATTATTTAACACGACGATTTACTTTTTCAAGGCATGTTTGAATTTTGTGTTTGGACAATTCATATTGATTAAATTCTTATAACTATAAACTCATTTCAGTTTTGTAATAAATTTTTAATTAATTTATCTTTATTTTTAAACAAAATAAGTGCGTACAGTCGGGTGCCATATATATTCTTTCGGAAAATTTTCAAAATAAAATAATTTCATTGGCTCTAACTTCTCAAAAAGCCGCTCTGATTGGTTATTTTTGAAAAATGTTCCGAAAGAATATATGGCACCCATGTACAATATAAATCACGAGTCTTCTCTCCGTAGATTCGTTAAAACATTTTTCCATTTCTTTTTGTTCTAGTTACTAATCAATTTTTCGTTTTCGTCTTTCTTCAAATGCATTGCTGTAACGTGACGAGTTAAACGTGATTTTATTTTCGTCTTGTATTTACAATCATTGCAGTTGTAATAAAATGTCCTTGTACAATTATATAAATGCTTTCTCAAACTTTCAGGGTTTTTATATTTTCCTCCACAAGTTGAACAATCTACGAAAATTAATTAATCAATCCATCGCTAGTTTGCAATTCAAAATTAATGAACAATTGAACTAAGCAGTCTTTCTGAATCTACTTACAAGAGATCTGACGATCGTGAGTCATACGGTAGTGCTTATTTATTAGACTTATCAATGGAGCAGTGTAATCACATTCACTACACTGAAGAGTATTTTTAGGATTACACATTCTTTTCAAATGATAAACAATGCTACTATATAAACCATATTGCTTTTCGCATTTCATGCATTTGAACATTAAATTAGATCTACAATCAAGGCAGTAATTTTGGTTTCTGACTGAAAAATCACTGATTTTGCTGTCTTTTTTGCATTTTATACAATAGTAGACAGCCATTTTCTTGACACCTTGAATTTGCAATAGATTTGTTCAAATATAAAAAAATTCAACAACTACATATCTGTAATTTATTAATATTACTTACTGTTTTTATTTTCAGAGCCTAAAATACGTAATTGTTTATTAAACTACTTTTCTTGTAAAATAAACGCAATGAACTATTAAATTTTTACCTTTTAGTATTGTGTCTTCATTTTCCAATTGGGTATAATTGCTTACTATTTTGATACAGCATTTCAAATGATAACTTAAACTTCTATAACTTCCAAACTCTCTTTCACATTTTGAACAGTTGTACAAATTTATGTCATCTTCATTATTACATATCTTCCAACTAATTTTATCTTCATAATTGGATCCTTCCAGATGGTGAATTCGTTTTAAATGATTCCTTATTTGATCTCTAACTGGAGATCTGTAATCGCAATAAGAACACTGATAATATCCTTGTATATTGCATTTTGTGTCCAAATGCCTAGTTATGCCATGTCTACTATTAAAATGTTTTAAACAAACTTTGCACTCAAAAGTCATTCGAGTATGGCATGTGTGGCACACATCAATATTTATTTCTGACTTTTTCTTGCACTGTTTACAAATTTTATCAAACAACTTTCCTTTATCTGCAAGTACAAATTAATATACATTAAATCATATTCTAATAAAAAAAAATACCTATGAAATTACTCACTCTTTTTCTTATGAAATTTTTTTGTTTTTCCATTACAATTTTTCTTCTCAGCTTGGGAAAATTCATTTGGATTAGGCTCAACAGTACTTCCATTATTTAATTTTGAGGTCTCACTGTCACTTTCTTTCAGAAGTTTATTAACCTTACCTAAAAAATTATAAAATTATGAAATCAACCAATGCATTAATTATGATGGCAGTATACCTAACTATTATACTTATTTAAATAAGGTTTAACATTTTTTTAATACTTTAATATTAATTTTACCATAAATATTACAATTTTCATCCCAGTCTATATCAATTTCTTCTTCTTTAATCAAAAAAAACTCTTGCTTCACTACTGGAAGATGAAGATCACATGCTGTAAAAAAAATTTGAGGTTATAATTTCATAAACTGGATTTTTTCAATTAAAATTCTTACAAAAACTTAATCCGGTGTTTTGATCAGCTTCAGGCTCAGTTTTGAATTCTTTTTTTAATATTGTCAAATTGTCAAAATTGTCATATGAATTTGAGATCTCCATTTTCACACTCATACTTTTTTACTTATGATATCCGCGTAAGTTATATCTTTCTCATGGTCCATTCGTATACTCCGTAGCGATCTTTCGATGGCAGTAATTGAATTTAAACAGACAGCGTATGTGAAAGAATACTTTATAGTAATGTAAAATAAGTATAAAAATACTTTTCAAGCAAAAAAACTATCACGCTAGGACCATAGATGCCATAACCTCCTGCAAAAAAAAACATCACGTGATGCCTCACGTGACTAATTGCCACGTGAGAATAATATATTAAATCATAAAAGGAAGAAATCATAAACTTACCGCCAGAAATGACAAATTGAAATCACATATCACTAGGTAAAATTGAATTTAAAAAAAACATGTAATATATATTTTTCTAATAAATGCATTTTATACTTTGTCATAATCACAACATACAAAAAATCGTATATAAATCTTCCGCGAACATTGAATTAAGAAATATATTCTATTTGAACTATAAAAAATTAGCTGCAATATTACAGTAGTGCATTTCTTAGTATCTAAGTCAATAATTCAACTTGAATCCTTACAAAAAATACTTAACTCAATCTTCGTACTCAATCTTCACATCAACTATTTGAATCTGAAAAATTATAAATATTTCATGACTTTATGCATAAGAACTGAGTAAAAAAAAATATTTCATTATATAATTACCAATGCTTCTTCAGAAGAAACAACCGGATGCGCGCTAGAGACATGGATCTCTAACATGGTACTATCTTTTGCTTTGTAAGGACAATGCTTGCACTGAATGCAATTTCCAGAGCAGTATTTGTAGTGTCGCTGCATGAGTCCCCAATGTTTGAATATCTTTCCGCAACCTGGGCATTCTTCGAGAGCGCAAATGAAAAAAGAAAAAAAAATGAATTATAAGTCCGCTATCTTAGCTATATAAGTTATTTCATATTGTGAAATGGTACTTTACCTTTTACATTGAATTTAGGTTGTTCTTCCAAAGCCTTTTGCTCGATCTTATGACTTGGGATTCGGTCATTATTTTGATTGCAAGGTGGTATTGACAGTGGAAACAAAGATGAGGCTCTCGGCATGACTGATTTTTAAAACAAATATTTTTAAAAATAATTCAAATAACTTCGTAGAAAGTCAATTAGATATTGCAATTATATACCTTCTACATTAAATGTACGTTGCTTTTCCACAGCCTTTTGCTCACTCTTCCGGTTTGGAGATGCGTTACTAATGTAATTACTAGTTGGTATTGGCAGTAAAAACAAAGATGAGGCTTTCGGCATAACTGATTTTTAAAACAAATATTTTTAAAAATGATTCAAATAACTTTATAGAAAGTGTATTAGATATTTCAATCTTAAAATTGTACTATACCTTCTACATTAAATGTACCTTGTTCTTCCACAGCCTTTTGCTCAGTTTTCTGATCGATATTGCATGGTGGTATTGACAGTGGAAACAAAGATGAGGCTTTCGGCATAACTGGCATTTGAAAGAAATATTTTTTTAAATAGCTCAAATAAATCTGTAGACAGTCAATTAGATATTGCAATCTTAAAATTGTACTATACCTTCTACAGTAAATGTGCGCTGCACTTCGACAGGTTGTTGCTCGGCTTCCCGACTTGCAAGTGTGTCGCTAGTTTGATTGTAGGGTGGCATTGACATTGGTAACAAGCCTGAGACTTTCCGCATGACTGATATTTAAAAAAAATGTTTATGAAGAATAAATGAAATAATTTGATAGAAAAATTAAGTAGATTCATAGAATGAACAAAAAAATAGACAGTTTACCTTCTGCCGCGTTTCTCTCAACATGTTTCAGAGCGTGCTTTTGTAAGTGATTTCTTTTCCGTGATTTGTAAGGACAATAAGCGCAACAGAATCGAGGTTCTTTTCCGCAATAAGACAAATGAACTTTCAAACTGTACTTGTGTTTGCATGTTATGCCACATCTGGGACACACTGCAACAACAACATAAAAAAAGTACAAACATGTTAGTGCGAGTCAATATTTATCAAATATCTAAATCTAACAACAACAAAAAATAGAAACGTATTTTTTACCAACACTACTTGTCGTGTAATGTGCTCCATACATGTGTTTTCTCAAATCGTTTTTATGATTGGTAATGTAAGGACAGTAATTACAGTACATTGTGCGACGACGTACTTTAGGTTGCGAACTTTCATCGGAAACTCTCGAACCCATCGAATAATCTCTGCCAATGATCTTTCTATGACAGATAGCCGCTTTTGAAAGATTTATGGGATAGTTATCATATTTGCGATTGTTTCCTGAAAGTATTTGTTATAAATTATAATTTCGACAAAATTCGGCCTCTATGTTATAATAATAAAAAAAAACTCGATGTATGTACCTTCAAAATCCAACCCATTTTCCGACTTCATCACTTGTGCTTGGTCAACATTTTCAATAATCTTTTCTCTATGAAACAGCGTAGAACCCTTCGAGAGATCCAATGGAGAATCGATGCACGTATTTGCGTGACCTAATTTTCGATTAAAAAAAAAGATGCGTAAAATTGAATTTGATCCAATAACATGACTAAAAATTCACAATTTTTTACCGTGAAAATCGTACAGACTACTTTTGTAAAACAAGTCATTTTTGCTTTGATATTCCTTATATTGTATTGTAGGACCATAAGCACTGTAATTTTCTGCAAAACAATGAGCAATAATATACGTTGATCAAGATCGAAATCGAATAACACTTCACTTTGAGTATTTACCATAGCTAATTGTATTTGATGGATAACGGTGATAATTGTATCCATTCCACACTCTACTGTTGCAATTATACAACTGGAAATAATTCATCATCGAGACGGTGTTTTTAATTAAAAGACTCGAATGGTATACGCAACAGCGTCACGCACACATTGAAATGCCGAAATAAAGAGGCGACAGCACCTAAGAGTACGACGGCCAAGGCAAAACTATCCCTTCTACGTCAATACGTACACAGCCTGAACTAAGACAATATTGACTCTTGTTTCATTGGAATTGTAAACACGACCTATAATCACTTGTATCTGGCAATCGCCACTTCAATTGACTTATGACTAATCCATTTCTTTGCATTATATTTCGTGGACGTATAACTATATTTACGCGCGAAGAATTGCCGTTTATATTTTGTATAAATTGTTTTATAGATATACCTAGAGGAGCTGCTGTTATTAATATTTGTTAATTAAAAACAAAATTTAATTCCAAAAAATATATATATATATAATATGCGAGATTATTGCTACTACTCCATTAATTTTGTCAACCTGCATTCGCTCTATTATTTTAGAAACTTTAAAATAATAAAGAAAGAAGGATAGCGCATTTAATTATTCTTACTGTCAATGACACTGGCTGATTGAACAACAGTAATAATAAATAATAAAGGGATTTTGGAATGAATTCTCAAATTAATGGTCATGCATCATACGTTGAATAAATTCAGTACAATCATTTATTATATTTATTCGGTTATCACATTAGTGAAATTTGTCAATTTTTTTTATCGATAAATAATTCGATTGATTAAGCTTATCAGTTGATAAAAAAAACTCCAAATGATTGGATATTTTTGCGTTTTATTGATAACTGATTAATACCAAAAGACTTATAGTAATCTGTATATAAAATCACTATAAGATTTTATTAAGATTAAAATTATCTTTTGTCTACCGCGAGACGTGTTAAAGTGCTAATAAGATTAAGCTACGAGTCAATGTAAATTGGAAGTCACTTCGTTCACTCGTGTTTTGATAAACCAAAAATTTCTCGCTCAACATCTCCAAAAGATTGTAGCTAGGAAAAGAAAAATAAGTTCTATTTTTTAGTTTCTTTAATCCTTAACTGACGTCTGTGTATATCAACCATCAAGAATATATTTGTGAAATATAATCTATATTTGTGAAACTTCAATAAAATATGCTAAGACAGTATGAAAAGAAATTGTAATTCAAATTTTTCATCTGTCACTTTCTCTTTCAAGTTCATCAATTAATGAAAAGCATTATCACATTTGCACAGCACCTTGGTACCTTTCCATACAAACGCCGTATGAAATTTTTCACCAAACCAAGTGTTAAATGACATCAGTTAGCATTAGTAAGTTCAAAGTTATACAGTTTTTCAATGTGTTTACTTTTTGAAAGTTAATTAAAGTGGTGAGAAAATTGTTGCAAATGGAATTTTCAGTATTACGAGTATAGTATTAACGAACTTGGAAAATCTGTCGGTCCGAAAAAAATGTCATCGTGGTATCAAAATTGTAAGTAATGTAATAACCAAAATATTTCTATCTAAATAAATACATTAAATAATTTCCTCGCAAAATAGTTGCTTCAATTCCACAACGTTGGGTCGTCATATTCACTTGTTTTCTACGCTATGAGAATTTGCATGTCGCTAGCAATCACTCAAATAGCAGTGCACAATAATCGCACAATAGTACAATCGTCAGATGACACCTGCCCGAATGACACTGAAATTAGCTATCGAAATGAAAGTTCAATTGTCAAAGTGGAAACATTCGACTGGAGTGAAAAAACACAAGTAAGCTTCTATATATTATTGCTCAGATAATTCTTACTTCTCTTATTTAAAAAAATTGATCCAATTACCAGCAGGGTCTCATCTTATCATCATTCTACTGGGGTTACCTAATTACAAGTTTCCTCGGCGGTCCATTATTACAAAAAATCGGTGGCAAACATACGTTGGGATTGAGCGTGCTATCAACCTCATTATTAACAATCCTCGTACCCAAAACCATCGAATTGAGTGGTTCTACAGGCCTGATACTCCTTCGACTCCTCACCGGTGTGGGCGAAGGTGCAATGCATCCAGCAGTCTTAAGATTAATGGGTCAATGGATACCGGAAGACGAACGTTCTTGGGCTGGAGCTTGGGCATTCTCCGGTACATCGGTTGGTACAATTGTCGGCATGGCTGGCTCGGGAATGATCATTCATCGTTCGGACATTGGATGGCCTATGGTTTTCTATTTTTACGGAGCTCTTGGAATCTTATCTTTTTTTCTTCATTGTGGATTGTGTTACGACTCGCCTGACGTGCATCCGTTCATTTCCAAAGTCGAGCTGAACTATTTGAAGGAAAAGCTGAGTGAGTATAATTGGAAAATACTTTGCGTAATTATTTAAACTCGCGAAATCATACATAATTGCTTTTTTTTTATCAGAGCACTCCAATGCCGACTTACCAGCAACGCCTTGGGCTCACATAATTCGCTCGGTACCAATTTGGGCGCTATTCATCGGATTAGTCGGCAAAGCCTGGTGTCTTTTCACGTTGATTAGCGACATGCCAAAGTTCATGAGTAGCGTGATGAAATTCAGCGTGGAAGCGATCGGTTACGTCTCCTCTATTCCACACATCTGCTCGTGGATCTTCAGTTGCGCAGCGTCGTGGCTCGCCGATCACGCGATAACCAAGCGAATTGCTTCGACGGCTTGAGTTCGAAAAATTGGCAATACCATCTCGATGGTCGGCACCAGTTTGTTCCTCGCCGTTGCCACATATGTTGGTTGCGATCGTAAATTGGTCGTTGGCCTTCACGTCGTTGCCATGATGATGTTCGGTTGCGCTAATTTCGGAACGATGGTCAATGCACTGGATCTAGCGCCGAATTACGCGGGTGCGATACAAGGTGTTCTCTTTGGTTTTAGCACTGTTACCGGTTTTTTGTCGCCTTATGTTGTTGGTTTACTGACGCCCGATCAGACTGTCGAGGAGTGGAGACTTGTTTTTTGGTTGATGTTAATTGTTGGCACGGTTTCGAATGCTGTTTTCGTTGTTTTTGCCGAGGCTGAAGTGCAAGAGTGGAATGATCCGAAATTTTTGAAGCGTGAAAAAAGTAGCAAGGATGATCGAGTTAAGGAGAACATTGAACTTCTTACGATAAAATGAAAAGTGTTCGGTATGTTTTTGTGAGGCGTAGAATTGTGAAATTCGGTTTTTGTCTTTTTTGACAAGCTTGAAACTTTGATGGATTAGTAGATAGTATCCCGTCTAGTATGTTAGTTACTGTTCATTAAAGAAAATCATTAAATTTTTTATATTCTCAGTTACATTTTACTAGCTCATTTTTATATTTTTAATAATAAGTAACAAAATTATAACTTATAGTTATATAACAGAGACTATAGTAAATGTTAAATTTAACCACTATGCTGATGTTACTTTTAAGATTTTACTCATTAATAATGAGTTTTAGTATGTAAGTTAGCTTTATATTTTGCTATTATTATCATTATTTAAATTTTATATACATCCTGTAACCAACCCTTCGAACAGAAGCTTTAATGCTTCTCTGGAGGCTTAACAGTTTACTGCGTGTAACTGTTCATGTACACCTTGTTGGTTTTCATAAATAAATAAATATAAAAAAAATTAACAATTAAAGTAATTTTAGAATTTGCGAACATTATTAGATTGGGATCATAAGTTTGCGATTCTATACATTTCTAAAGTTTTATTACACGTATTAATTATAATTCAACTCCAAATTTTTTTAATGCATATACGTATATAATATATGATACTATATTATAAATACGTAATCTATTATGTTTTTGATTAAAATTAAATTTTTATTAATTACAGCGATATTTACGAATATTCAAAATTCGATGATAATATAAAAAATTTTCATATTATCAAAGTTGTAAACATGGAAATTTATGATAATTTGTCATAATAAACATCGATAACGATCAGAAAAAACCTGCTGTTAACAGAGTTCGAGTGAAGTCATGTATGTTAATAGTAGAAACGAAGGTTTATGCAATCGGCGATTCTATATACGCAACGCATTATTCGCTAATTAGTCGGTATATTAATTTTTTTTTTCTTTGCAACACAAAGAAAAACAGTTATTTCAAGAGGCTGTACCAATTATACGAGAATGGAAACTTGACTGCCTCGTCTCCGGTAGCTTGAATATTGCAAATTACGACAGGTGGCTTGGAATGAGAATAGTCATACAACGCCGTTAGATACAAAGATTCATTACAAAAGAACTGCTCTGGTGCTCTCGATTGTTATTGTAGTTTTCGTGAAAAATAGTGTAAAAATAGAATTGTTTTTGCTTTTTTTTGCGCAAATGGAATTCTCGAGTACATCCTAATTCACGATCGTTCGTCACCATGCCAGCATCTCGACGGATACGTGAGTAAATCAAGATTATTACTTTAACTCGGATGAAATATTTCATAATTAAAAAAAAACATCGAAAATATCGTGTTATAGGTTCTGGGATCCCACAACGATGGATCATCGTGTTGGCCTGTTTTCTCGGCTTGCTAAATTCTTGCAACGTGCAGATTTGTTTATCCATAGCCATAACTCAAATGGTGGTGCCGATAAATCACACCTTATCGTCGAACAACGAGACGTGTCCGAATGAAATAACACAAGTTCAACCGTATCGCAATGAAACTTTCATCAAAGAAGAGATGTTCGATTGGGACGAAAAAACACAAGTAAACATATGGCCAATTCCACAAAAAAAACTGCCATAACTTCGTTCTGGTTTTGGCAAATTAAAAACTCGGGGTTACGCTCGAAATTATTATATTTTCTCAATCCGCGACACTAATAGAACCTAAAAACCCTAGTGCCCCACGCCGCGTAATCTTGTGATACCCTTTTTTTGGACTTAGAAGTCTTGAAACGGTCAAAAAATAATATACTAAATTCCATAGTTTTTTGGAATTTGACAAAAAATGAAAAAAGATAGCGTTAATCTGACTTCAGAATCGAATTCT
>JAWWMK010015558.1:0-20981 GCA_035047105.1 Galeopsomyia nigrocyanea
AATTGCAAAATAATTACATTTTTAGTTTGTTATTAATATCGAAAAAATGCTGAAAAAAGTAGTTCCTGCGGACTTTTCTAATGTTCACGAGCATTTTCCAACACTATATACCTTCAAAATGAAGAGGAAAAAGGTCCGGAACCCTTAGCATAAAAAATAAATTTTGCCATTCTAGACCCCAGAAAACTGTGTTTTTCTTTAAGGATTTTGTCATATGTACAAAGTCGATGTAACGAAGCGAATTAAGAATCGCGAGCTCGTATTTGATCTAAATTATTTGTTCGAAAATTTCAGCGTCGGCAGTACCAATGTTCTGCCTGCTCGGAGTGTCATATGCGAGCGACAAGAACACAGTGGTCGCGCTAATGACGATAGCAATCACATGTATCGGCGGAATGTATTGCGGATTCCTGGCCAACCACATCGACATTGCGCCCAACTACGCGGGCACCCTTGTCGCCCTCACCAATACCGTCGCCACGATACCCGGTTTCGTCGTGCCTATCTTCGTTGGCTATTTCGTTAAGGAATGCGTAAGTAAAAAAAAGTAACAGATTTTTTACTTTTTTTTCTTCTTTTGTTGTGTTAACAAATTGATATGTATAGGGCATATTCCGATCAATAAATATCAACAAATTATTATTAACTAAAAACAGCAGAATATAAACAATTTTGCTCTATTTTTTTTATTCATAGTCCGAATATTCGACGTCTGTTTGCTTCGTTAAAACGAACTGAAGCTTTGTTGTGAGTCTATAGACATAATTTGATTTCCGTCGTCGCATGCTTCAAAGAAAGTTGACTCAGAAAAAAGTTTCGCGAACGGAGCTCTATTATATTTTTAATTTGTTCGCGAGTTTGCATGTCAGTTACTTCAACGACGAAAATTCGAAGGCATAATAAAATTTTTATTTATATACACTATCAAACATTAATATTTACAGGCCACAACGGAAAGTTGGCGGGTGATATTCTTCTTGATGGTTGGACTATACATAATCGAGATGTTAATCTACACGATGTTCGGCACAGGTGAAGAGCAACCGTGGAATAAACTCAATAGTTCCCAGAACATACACGGGATGGAGCAGACAGTTCCTCTAAAAGAGACGAGGCAGGCAATTAAGTAAATGTACAATATGTGACTATACAAATTCTCATAAAAAAATTGCATTATAAATAACGACATTTTTACGGATTATAGTGTTTTATAAAAATGGGAAAAAAGAGGGAGAGATTAGCTAATAACCATGTCGTCGTTTCGTTCTCTGTGTCTCATCTCATGATTTCTAATCGTATATATATATCTAGCTTCGACCAACAGTACAAACAGATTGTATTTATTACATTTTATATTTATATAGCTGATGTATGTGCGTTATGGGACATTTGTGTTCAGTAATTGTTTTGTGGAAAAAAAGTATAGTGTTCAAGTTTAAGATTTGTAATTATTTATAAATAGTTGTATAAGAGTGTATGTAAGTTAAAAGTCTATGAAGTGTATCATTTAGCTGGATAATTTCAATATTTTTTCACTCTTCTAAAGATAAATTTTATGAAAAATTGTATTCTAAATGACAACAATGGAACAATTAATGACAAATATGTATTATATAAGAGTTGAATGAAGATAATAAAATTATTGATTATGTTACTTACTTCTCTATTTTACTCTTACGATTTTACAAAAGTACATGGGACCCCAGTTTCTACTCTTCGTTGGGATGACAATATGACCATACTTGAGACCGTAATCTCCGAAATTATATAAATATCGAAGTGGATCCAACGCGCGAGTTTGATCTCTGCAAAGGAAAGTATAATGTACATACTTTCTTTGTTCTCAATAGTAAGAGGTAAAAATTGCACTCTAACTTACTTGACAACATGGACTACCTCCGACTCTTCAAACGCCTTTTTGAGGGCCATTTGAACGACACCATCGTTCTGGATAGGGCTCAATGAGCACGTAGAATAGACTACAGTTCCGCCGACCGTCACGAGTTTTAAAGCATTTCTGAAAGTACAAAAGATGAATAAAATGTATTTTTTACTGAAAAATATAATTTTCGCAGTTACATACACTAAGAGGTCAGTCTGCAACACAGGCAATCGCAATCTTTCTTTGATCCTTGATCCTTTGAACATATTATTGTCATCCTCGTGAAGAACGTGTCTGTCTGTTGTACAAGGTACATCAACAAGAATCTGAAATAAATTAAAAATAAAATTAATCAACGGCAATGGATTAACCACACAATTACAAATAATACCTTGTTGTACATATCTTTGTCTTCAATGTATCTACCATCATTTTGTGTAACGAAAAGCCTTTTGTCCCAGACGTTCAATGTTCCAACAAATTCATTTACAAAATTATTTATCCTGTTAATTCTTGATAGCTGGTGATCATTAGCTACAACGATCTCTGGCATCAAAGACTGTAAGGCAATCATCAGTTTTCCACCAGGTGCAGCACACATATCCAACAGTCTGTCTCCTGGTTTCAAATCTAATGACAGAACCGGGAGAATTGACGCGCCATCCAAAACGAAATAATCTGCAAGGTGTGAGTGGAATATTAATAAAAATTTGGAAAGCATTGTCTGCTTCAATGCAGTATCTAAAATGCTATTATTATAAAACATGAATTAATATACTCAGTGCATATCAGTACCTGAAACTTCAGTAACACCTGTTTTAGGCTTTGGAAACTTTGTATCATTATTTTCCTCAAATGTATAAATTAAAAGTTTATCAGGAAAATTTAATGAATGGTCTTCTTCCGTTTGAATAACAAAGTCAGCACCTTTACTGTAGTGACCATAATGCTCTGACTCCAAAATGAAATCATCCATGCCTGAAAGAAAACATTAAAATCATAAGTATTTTTTAATGCAGTTCAACTAAGCATTAAAGACACTTCTGATTCTTACTAACCTTTGATTTCAGTCGCAGGTACATATTCATATAACTGATCAGCAGATACGCCTAACGAGGGTCTGATAATTCGATTAGCATCATTAGCTATATTTACATTTGTTTCAATTGACTGTAGCGTTACAGGTTTGAAAGACTTATTATCATCAACACTTTCAACTTTCTCTGCAGCTTGCATCTGAACTTCATAAGATTTGGGATATATAGAATGTTTTGATTTTGCCTCAGATACAATTTTATCCAGTTGTCCATCTAATCTTTTGACCTCTTTTAGCACTTTCTTTTTACTATTTATTTCTTGTTGTATTGCTTGATTCTTCTTTGATGCATCGTGTATCAATTTTATATTCATTGCACCCAAATCCTACAAGGTAAATTGTTGAATTTTTTAATATTTCTTTTTCTAAAACAGCTAATTCAATGCAAATGAAAGTCTCACCTCCAATTCATGACATATTCGCTCAGTATCACTGTAATTATTCACAACTGCAACGTATTTGTGATTTTTAGCAAGCATTGCAGATCTGATGTTTGACCAATCTTCTGCATAAACATTTTTGTAAAAGTCATCAAAGTGGTCGAGTGCCTTTTGAGAATGTGATTTCTTTTTTTGCAAAACTGACTGCACAAATAAAAAAAAATAAAAAACGTGAGAACACATAGGCAGAGCACTATAATTCGAATTATAAAATAAATTTACCCAATGGTGAGGAGGATGTTTATATCTCACTGGTACTTTGAGCAGGTTCAATATTTTGAAATTGCCGAACAAACGTGTCATTTTGTAAATGAAAAACTTTACAACATTTTCAAAGCGTTCAAAACTTTGTATTGATTCAAAGTGACGAGGTTATGTTTACGAGAAAATTGCACCGCTCTTCAAAAAAAGCCATGCTTGCGTCATAGTGACTTTCGAGAGACTGCCTAGGGATAATTTGAAGATGTATCGTAGCGCGAGATTATAAATTGAAGTAATAAATCAACTGCGATGCTAATATTGGATACAAATTAATCTTCAGTCTGTTTATAATTCAGGTCTATTTTGAGTTTGCACTGCTACACGGATACACGTGAACTTCCCGCCGGACAATCAAGGTAAAACATGACTCATGTCTGACCATACCGGCTTGTTACTACTGAGAAGTGATTTCGCAAGACTTGACTTCCTTTCGTCCTCCTTTTTTTCCAACAAATTCTGTTCGAATTACGCAAGCTAATTAAATAAGAAAACAAATTGATAACATCCTACGATTAAATGCAAGAAAATTCTATACACCTAAAAAAAAAAGAACAAGGGTTCATCAACACCTGCACACTTGTGCACGCTATACAGCCCGCATATAAACTTCAATCTTACATCACATTATATTACACACATTTACAAGTGATATAAGCCTAGCAACGGCAAAACACAAAAACCCACTAGCCGTAAACGTATAAGCATGTGTGTGTGTATGGTGTGTATGTCCCGCCTGCGCAGCGCATTAAAAAAAAAGGTGAAATAAAATGAAAAAAAAAAGAAGAAAAACAAGGATAGGTATATAGAGACTGATCGGCGCGTGCGGGTTTGCTCCGTATACAACGCGCAGCTGCGCTGATAATCAGTAAGCGGTGGTGGCGGCGGCGGCGGCGTCACGGTGTGGTGGGTTGCGCCACTGCCAGCAGCAGGCAGGCAGGCAGGCAGCAGCTGATAGAGGATAGAAGGTAGTAGTATAATGTAACATATATACACGTATACTGTACGTATACGTCGTCTGCAAGCATAAGAGGGAGAAGGAAAACTGTACTGTTAGTGCATCATAGCCAGTGAGCGGCGGCGCAGAGCTTCTGACGGGGGGGCACTACTGCTGCTCTGCTGCTGCTGCCTCCTGTCTCTTTCTCTCTCTCTCTCTATAATACTCCACACCTATTGTTGACAGTAGTCCTTCGCTGCTGCTCGCTGCTGCCTGGCCGCTCTGCAGCGATGTGCTCCATATTGATCCCACCTTAACAGCAACAACAACAAAAAAAACCCTTCGTTGTCATATCTGCAACTCTGCCAGTCCGTGTGTGTGTCTGTGCGTGTACCAGGACCGTCGAATTGTAAAAGCGTATGTTGTTTTTTTTTTCCTTTCTTCTTTCTTCTTCTTCTTCGTTTCTTCGCAACTGCCGTGCGGGAGTGGGTGTGTGTATGTGTTATATAGTGAGTACGCGCGCGCGTTCATTCACGGCCGAAACTCTCCTGCTGCGTCAACTGCATCGCGTGGGTCTCTCTTTCTTTCTCTTTCTTTTTTTCGCACGCGAAGTCCGAAAATCTACGTCGTTTACTAAAAATATATTTACGTTGTCGTCGAAGGATGCGACAAATGCGACGCGTTTGATCGATATATATATACATACACACATATTCTTTCTTTCTGTACATGCGATGTACATACATTCGATTCGGACGAGGCTACTCTACGATCGTCGTCGTCAATGTCTGACCGTGCACGGATGAATCTACTTAAAGTAACCGGAGAAAATAACCGAGTGAGCTTATCTACGTCATTCGGGGGGGAGAGCTTTTCGAATGCTGCAAGCACGCGTCGAATGAAAAAAATCGATGAGTGCATGCGAGGCAAAATAAAAAAAAGAGAGAGAAGTGCGTCCGCACGCGTATATAATCCATATCATCCCACACTCGTTCGCACACGAGCCGCGGCTTTATTTACGCATGTCGAAGGTTAAAAACTGCGTTTGAATATTTTCCCATCGGTTTTTTTTTGTTGCTCTGTATCCGAGCGATAGAGAGATTATTTCTTTTTTTTTTCATTCAGTTTCGTATCGAAGCGAAAAAATAAAATTGAAATTCTCGGGATGATATTTGCCGAACGAAAGAATGATAATAACGTTTGGGAGGGAAAGGAAGGTAAAGGACGAGGAAGCTTTTCCATCGAATTCCGCATCGACGACGACGACGAGCATAAGCGATCGATAGATTACAATCCCCCTGCGATGACACTGTACGCAATTGAACGCCTCGCTAAAAGTCTCGACGTGGTTGGTGCGTCGTGCGCGAATCTATTTCGAACTTTTCGCGTCTAAAGATATAAAAAAAAAGAACCGTCTTCGCCACACTCAGCGAATTAATGACCTACACCACCCCCGCTAACAATGCTCAAAAATATATCGCGTATTTTGTTGCAGTCTCACAGCCGCACGCATTGAGGCGAAAAAAAAGAAGAAGAAGAAGAAGAAGAAGAAACCCATCAGCAGCGAAAGAGAGTGAGAGAGAAAGAGAGCGACAGTCGTAGCAGGAGAGTGAGAGGCAGCAAAGTAGTTTTGGCCGTCGGCATGAGGATTAGCGGTGGCGGCGGCGTCGTCGGCGGCTCAGCGGCAGCAGCAGCAGCACGGCGATTCGGCGGCGGTGGCGGTGCTGGCGGCGACGAATTGGAGGAGGAGACATGGAAACAGCAGCGGCTGCATCTGCATCAGCAGCAGCTTACGGACAACATCAACAACAACAGCAGCAGCAGCAGCAGCAACGAGGACTTGGCGGTGCAACACATCAGCATCAAGCTGGTGCTGGACAAACCCTTGATGTCGTGAGAGCTTTACACCAGGTACTTGAGCTTGCAGATTTTTGAATGCGCGCCCGCAGACACGAGCGTGCGTGTATATAGATAAGTCGTAATCTCTGATGATTGTTGTTTTAGTGCGCGTGGTTATAATACGGGTGCGCTCGTGAAAAAAAAAAAACAAGAGGGGCAACCGCGATGAATTACTACGTTTTAGTGATTCATAAAACCCACCAGTGCAATTCTCTCTCTCTCGCGCGCTTTTGTTACTAAAATACACGAAAGTGTTGCTGTTGTTTTTTTCACGAGCGTTGCTGTAAACGAGGCCGTTCGCTCGTCCAATAATTTGCTCGTAGTGTGTGTATGTGCCGCGTGTGACTTTCGCGAGCAAAAATCGATGCGCGAAATTTTCCCGGGGCTACTAGGCTACTAGAGTGATGATGCTGCTGTTTCTCATACTCGTTGTTGATGGATGCACAACGTCGAATTGTATATAGAGTGCCCAGTCACGCGACTCCTATACCCGTTTCATTTTTTTTTTCTTTTTTGCTCGCCGTGTGTACACGAGGCGGTGCGCCGAACACGCGATTGTCTATTATATGCACTACTCTTCTTTTTCTCTGTATCGTGTAAGAAAGGGAAAAGTAAATTTGCGGCCGGTTCTGAAATACTCGTTGGATTTTGCTCTTTTTATTACTCGAGAGAGAGAGAGAGAGAGAGAGTTGATTGGCTATCGCGATAGTGTCTTTTGAGTAAATATTAGGTTTGGAAATAGAAAAAAAAAGTAAGGATTTGCACTTTAATGCGATAAGTTTTACGTAACACGTGGAAAGTGCGAGTTTTATAAACTTTGCTGGCCATAGTGAACCAGATAAAGTTATCAAGTGCTTTTTCTGTACTTTTTTCTAACGCGTGTCTAATAATACTGTTTTGTCGAGAGAACTATATATACATTCAAAACCGTGTGGGTGCAGTGTGTGTCTGTGCATTAGCAAGTGTAAATTCACGGATAAATATCTGAGGCGAGAAAAACGCTATTTTTCCAAGATAAAAGCTTACTTAAATGCAGATTCACAGCCGAGTCAAAGACCAACAAGGCCTAATTTTCTTTGTCCACACACATACACATACACTTACACACACACGAAGAAAGAAAAACGAGAATCTCGCTAATCTACATATTACAGTCTCTCGCTGGATGAAAAACGAAAGTAGGTTGAAGAAGAAAAAAAAAAGCACGAGAGAGCGGGCAGAAATTAAACCACCGTTTAAATTCCCGGCGCGTTTCGTGCTTGCGGAATTAGCGTGATTTACCAAAGCGAGAGAGAGAGAGTAAAATTAAGCTCGCGAATTGATGTTATAACGTTTGTGTATGTATGTGTGTACGCGAGTGTAATATCTTTATGGGGAATCTCTTGAAGCTTTGATACTATATACTGCTGTGTTACTTAAGCGCTCGAAAATGAACTTGTTTCGAGCTTACAATTCGCGCAACCAAATATCTATAGGTAGATGGCCTTCTTTTTTTTTTCTTTCACGATTCGTCGATGGATGAATGATGTAAATTTTTTCGTTGAATAATCGCTTGAGATGGGAGGGTGGGTGGAAGTTGCTTTATAGGTGTACACTTTTTTTTCGATGCTATTCTTGGCTTTTGAAAAAATCGATTCCGCTTGGCTTTTGTGTTGCATCTTTCATCGGGATACATGCCCCGAAAAAAATCCAAATGGGAATTTTTTATTAAAGCTACCACCACCTTTGGCTTTTCCCCTCGCGACGTCTTGCGATTAATTTTTTAGATTTTGTGCGGTTCTCGAAGCGTATGTATATCACCGACCTGAGTTAATATTTACTTTAATACTCTCTATACATGCATAAATTTTTTTTTGCCAAGTTGCTTATTTTTCTTTCTCTGAGAAACGGCTAATTCGCCATAATCGTCGCAAGACCTTGGCTCTTATAAATTTATCGTTATTTTATTTCAGTTTTTAAAAATCCCAGCCGTGTGTCTAGCCGCGTAACTCACTTATCATGAAAAATTTCTCCAATAAATCGTGCACGGAAAAAAAAACGTCTCGCTCGCTGTATATATTGCTCAACCCTCAAAAAGTAATCTTTTTTCTTTTTTTTTACGCAACGTCGCGCAAGTAGTATTAAAACTATCAAAAATCTTAATTAATCTCTCCTCTCTGCCCGACCATCTGTGAAAACGTCGTATCCTTCCCTCATCTCGAGCATCTCTCCTCTCCCCATGAAACCCCCCTCCCCCCTACTTGTGCACTCGTTACAACCAAGGGTGGGTGGCTGTGGAGTCCTTGAATTAACACCATTTCCACGGCTAATGGGATTTCTCTCTCTCTCTCTTTTTTTTCTCTCGCACACACCAAAAAACCAGGGAATTTTTCGTTGGTAACTACCTCGTTCGCGTGTTTACGAGGCGTCGTTAAAGCTGTAGGATTAATTGCACACCGCTGCGCCTCTCTATCTAATCGTCTGTGCGTGCTTGCTTCATTCATTCGCGAAAAAAAAAGAGAAACACAGAGAGTTAGTTACATGTACAGGAGATTACGTAAAGTTCAATTAGAAGCACACAACACACACACACACACACACACACACACACACACACACACACACACTCGAAATCCGACACAGCAGCAGCAGTAGCTCGTAGTGTGTATAGTGTATACACGATGAAAAATAATTAGGCGTGAGTAATGTAGAGCATGAGCTCGCGCTATATACGCCGCAACAGAGTGTACGAGGAGGAGGAGGGAGGTGGAGTTTTGACCTTGACCATGAAGCCTCGTTACGATTTCTATATCGAGCTTCTCTCTCTCTCTCTCTCGCTAGCTCTCGTCGTTAGTAAGATTAATCGCTGTTAATTGAAGCGCTACATTATATACTCGCTGCTCTACTGTTGTGTGCTGTGTTTTATTTTCATAATTCACACTATTACGATCTGGCGGCGTTTCGTAACGTTTGGGTGTACGCGATCATTGTAGACGGTGATATCGTTGCGAACGGCATTGGACTCGTCGCGCGAGGAGCTACGTCGATTGAAAGAGACGAGCAGCTGCACGTATCCCAGCGAGAAATACGGCGAAGCAGTCGAGAGATTGGCCATCGAGAATCACGTGCTACGAAGCCGACTATTACTTGGACATGCAGCAGCAGCAGCCGGCAAGTTATCCAGCGACGCAGCGACTAGCCCACCTAGCAGTCTTGTAGATACGCACGGACAACGGTGAGATATATATCGACCTTCTTTCTCTCTCTCTCTCTCTCTCTCTCTTTGCTCCCCACGAGCACGTGCGCCCCGCTTGAACTTTCTTTTCTCGTTTGTCGCACGAGTGTTTGTTATGCTGATACCGCTATTGCTGCTGCTCGGATTTTCATCAATTATTTGGCAGACGGGGAGAGAGAGCGAGCTTTTAACTATATTTGCCGGAAGAGGGAGAATAAGTTTGAGTTTGGACAGGAAACGAATGATGCTTGGGATGGACGAGGCTTTTTTTCTTCTTTTACTTCCTTTTTTTTTTTGTTTTGCTGGTTTCGGATTTTATTTGGTGAAATTCGTATATTTCAAATTATTTTATGCTCGAATGTATATCAAAGACTAAGCCGGTCAACGGTAAAAATAAATTTCTTTTTATGCCAATTCAACTGCCAATTTGTGAAAAAGTTTAACAATGCGTTCTAAAATACGTGCGACACAAGAAATATAAGTTTTCCATTCAATTTATTCGAGTGGCCCAATTTACCAAAAAAAAAAGTCACTCGACAATCCACGTTATTGTCACTCGAGAAAAGAAGGTAAAATTAAATGGGGTCAAGTAGCTTAACCGCGAAAAGCTCGCCGAGTAAATAAAGTAGTACAGAGGACTTTTTTTTTCTCTATACGCGGCTAAGACGCGACGCAACCCCGAAAAGCGAATGAAAGAGGGATTACGCTGAAATCCCTTGTGGCGACTTCATCCCTTACGAAAGTATTTGCTCTCTCTCTCTCTAGGCGGATAACAAGAGAATTTAACGACAGCTTATGCGAAAAAAGAAAAAAGAAAATACCCACATACAAGCTACGCATTGTTTTGGCAATAACTGACGGCGCGTGCGGCTATTGGAATTTCATCGCAATTAGCAATCGCATTCAGCATCGCAGAGCTGTCATAAATATACCGAACGCTTGAATATCGACTGATTGGCGCGAGCGCGCTTTCCGTATAATTCGACTTTGCTAAGAATAGTTTTTGCACGGCCACTATATACAGCGGGGGTAATAGCTGTAAAATATAGGACGCTTAATTTGCAAGTTTCTACCCGGTTATAAAGTACATTTTGCATAAATTAGTGCACGAGCCACTGGTTAAAATACTTTTCAACATTCGATGTCCTTGAAGGGGGACTGGAAGAAAAAAAAAGTCGAGCTTGCGGCTGTTCGACAGAACGTTAACTTACTTATACGAAATGTTTAATTCAACGTGTATTTATAAAAATGAAAAGTGAATCGATGTAAATAGAAACCTAAGGGATGCAAAAAACCATCTACGCAGAAAGTTTTCTATATGTGATACTTTATTTTATATCGAGCTTCCCGTGTACGTCGTATAAGTTTAATCAGCGTTTGAAAATAGCTTTTTTTTTTAAACACACAACTTCGATCTATCGGTTTTCCCGGAAGACAAATCCCCCAGCGTATTTTTCCATCCATTCCTCTTCCATCCTGCACTCTCATATTGAATTACCGTCGTTTTCTCTCGATCAAAACGAACGAATTATTTGTTGTTATCAGTCTGCCAAATAAAAAAACGACCAAAATGGAATCCGATACAACGGAGCAGCAGCAACAGCAGCAGCAGAATCAACCGAGCGACGAAACCACGACGACGCACGAAGAAGAAGAAGAAGAAGCTGCAGAAGCATCTGGTGACACCAATAATCCCAGCAATGAAGAGGAGGCTGCGACTGCTGATGACGCCACAGCAGACACTAACGAACCGCAGCAGCAGCAACAGCCGAACAAATTAAGTGGGCAAGGCACATCAAACGAGTCGGAAAATGAGTCTGAGGAGCTCGACGACATCGAGTTGATTTTCACGACTGAGGAAACACACCGAGATGTCGGTCTTCAGGAGGATCTCGTGTCCATTGCCGACACCGAACACTGGCAACAGCAGCAGCAACAGCGTACTCCTACGCCCGTGAGTTTTATTCCCCTTTTTTCCTTTTTCATTCGTCGTATATAAACGATATCGAATGTCAATACGGAAAATGTGGTTCTCGCTGAAACTTGAATAAACAGTTTCGGGGAAATTGGCACACGGATATGAAAGACATACATCGTCGTTTTCAAATATTGAATGACATACTCGTACATATATATATATCGAAAGTTTACTTTCAAAAGATATTTCGAAAATCTATTCACGAGACTCTTGTCAATGGCCACTACGACCGCGGGCTTATATTCATAAACTGTATCGACGTTAAAATCTGTTAGCTTTTATGTATTACGGCATTCGCTTTTCAATAGAGGAAACGTCGAGTAGCAATTTTCATATTCCAAACAGCGCTTTTTAACTCTTCCGAGTGCAAATGCCATTAGCATTCCAAGAGCTCTTTTGCAAAAATTATTCCCGCGCGGTGAAACGTGTATAACTGTATATAGTGTGGCCGTTCAACGTGGAAATATACACGAGCGCGCGATGCCAATGAAAATTTACAGCGAAAATAATTAGATGCGCGCGCCCACCGAACTGTACACTTTGAAGTTTCGATAAATACCGTCGTAAAAAAAAAAGAAATCTATATACCGCGCGCACGAAAGCGTTCGCGATTTCCTTGCAAATGTATTCATAACAGAGAGGGGAAGTGGCCGCGAGCGAAGCAACGAACTTCCAAAGAAAACAAATAAACAAACCGTATACGCTCGCTTTCCCAATTCCGCTTGGAAAAATAGCTATTACAGCAAATGGAAATAATTGCAGATCGAGCCAACGAAATCAATCCTCAAATTCAACCAAGCAAAATCGGCCGACCACGTGGACTCGGTGTCGACGGCAGCAGCACCGACGTTGGCGTGCAACGGCGCGACAATAGGCACGATGACGGAGAAGACGGGTTCGGTGGAGGAAGCGGCATCGTCCCAAGGAAGTAGTATCGATCGCGAGGAGAGTGTCGACAGGTTCGACGAGAGTTCGGCAAGTCGCTTGAACAAAATGTGGTCGCAGTGCTCCGTGCTCGTCGAGACAGATATCAGCAAGTGCGGTGTTCTCGAGGAAATGGATCTCCAGACGAGAAATGCTCACAGGAGAAATACACTTGCCGCTCCGCCTACTGCTTACAGGTTGGTGCTCTTCCTCTTCTACTTCTTCTTTCATTTCAGTCAGGAAAAAGGGAGAAATGGGATGTGCGCGGGTAGTTTCGAAAAGTTTCACGTGCAGACGTGTGCGCGAAAGTTTCCGGAGACATTACAGTTTCCAGATTTGACGGCAACTTTCTGCATATGAAGCGAAAACTGTGCGTTCTGTGTATGTGTTGACTGAGTGAAATTTATCCTTTTTTAACTGTACTCTGGCGCAGATGGAATATTACAAACTCACTAAAATAACTTTTTTTATAACACGTTTTTAGTAAAATTTCGAGTAGATTTAATGCACAATAATGCGTAAAAATAACGAAAACTATATTTAGCAAGTAGTACTAATCCGCGTCTGACCAATCCAATCTCGTACTACTGAAACTCAGTACGGCTTTAAGCTCGAATCCCATATAATCGAAACAGGAGTATACCCAGTCACCTAAATATACGCGTTACTCGAAACTATTCGCATGTACATCACAACAGCGCTCTCAAGTTTCAATCATCAAGTCGTCCTCTTGATAAACCCACAGACCAATAATCCATCGGGAAGCCTTAGCAGCCGGTCGTCGCAAGTCGGCGGCACCCTTGCGACCAGTGATGGATCGCTCGGGCACGGCAAGCGGCGCGCGTCGCGAGTCCGGCGCTCAAACGGATATTTCGGCATTGCCAGCTCAATGGCGATCCGAGAGTTACCTCGCTCACAAGGTCGCTCACACGTTCACCACGCTACCCAGCAAATTCGCTCTGCCGAGCGGTATGCCATCCGGACGGCTGAGATTGTCCGATAAAACGAGGGAGGCCAGGAGGGTGATGCTGTCCGACATCAGTTTCACGAGTATGGTGCCCGAACTCTCGAGGAGCGCCGATCATTTGTGCCAAGAGCCACACAATCAGGTGGGGTTTTCTCACGAAAATTCTATCTAAATAATCTCAATGATCTATAATAATAATTTTTTGTTTGTTTGTTTGTTTTTTCAGTTTCCACAAGCCAACTGCTACAATTCCCGAACTGGCATAGCAGAAGGTCAGTGCTCCACTGGGCTACGAACTCCCGAGAGCAATCGTCGCGATTTGTCCTGGGGATGTCGTAGCAGCGCTGCTTCGGGCCTTCCCAGTCCGTGCGAGTGTCGATTGCCCGGCGGTCGTTACTATCGCGGCAGCAGTCTCACGTCGATACCTTCGCCCGGCGGTGAGTTCGGCCCGTCGAGGCGACACTCGTGGCGGCCAAACGCCACGGCGTCGTTCGACGGCTGGCGAGCACCCGCCGTCCTTCCCGGCAGTCAAACCTGCACTGGGGTGTCTGGTATAAGCCAATTGGCCAGACCCACTTGGTCGTCGATGCCGTCCTCGCCGACGCACGTGCAACCACCCTCGGCGGCACTCGTCGCCAGGCTCACCGGTAATCCACCCAGGAGGACCAGGTCAAAAGTCACCTTTCAAGGTTGGTGCACGACTTTATTTTTTTTTTGTACTTTGTTCGTGTGGGTGACGGTGGTGGTGGTACCGTCGCCGTCGAGCCAGGCAATTTTCTCGGGAATTGGGTTTTGTGTCGGGACGAAGGGAATTGGGCCGAGAGTTGACGGAGCAAATCCGATAAGGCTGGCTTAGTAGATTGAATTCCCGAGTTGCTATTATTTATCATGCCAGAGCGAGAATATATACTTGCGCACCTTATTTTTCGATCGGAATGTCAGTGATCGTGACTGATGTGGAAGAATACCGTAATAAGTTAATCACTTGTCGTGTAGTTAAAGTGACTGGAAAGTATAATCTACTGAACGAATTTAATTTCTAGAATATAATAATTCTTTGTGAAATGAATTTTTTTTTCACTTCTTTCGTGAATTTAATTTAAAATAAAACTTATAATAAATGGAAAAAAAGTTTCCGGGAAAGAATAAATGACAAAAGATTTTGGGTGCTAACTATACAAACTTTATTCAATCGATAACTTTACATCTATGTAGTGCCAAATTTGCAGAAAAGCTTTACAGACAATTTTTTATTTTTTAGATTATTTTTGTATATTTATTAATTTTTTTGTTACTTTTTTCAAACGCAATAGCTACCTATACAGTGAAAAATAGGCATAAAACCTTTACGTATTTGCAAACATTTCCCATTTTTTTCTGTATTTTTGTTGATTTATTTCATATTTTTTATTTTCCTTTTTTTATTATAAACTTAATAGTTACAGAAATCAGTTATGCTCATCAGTTGTGCTCTGAATGACGCTTTGTATTGATAGTTGAAGATTGGATAGATTTTCAGCAATAGCACTCAACTTATTTTGATAAAAAATGATATTTATTACTGTGATCCACATAAAAATTTTGACATTCATTTTATCAAAACTTATTTGCTTATTTTTGCTTCAAAGAAAACGTGCTTAACTTGTGAAAAGAAAGAAACTAACTGAAAAAAATTTTTCCCGGGAACCGACGAAGCAAGCTAGACAAGGTTTCAATTTATTTACGATTATAATGAGGGCGTGCGCGGTACGTTGCAAATTACGCACTCGGACGGGTCGGTACACAAGCGAAGCAATTATGAATCGAAGCAAAGTGCATGTTTGACGTATCGCTCTAGTTGCACACGACGTTTTTTTTACCATTATCCTAGGGCAAAATGACGCATAGTGTGAATTTTTTTTCCACGGAGTGGATACCTTTGTTGAACGGAAAAATCAATGAAGCGACAAATTATGTCTTTTTTTAGACAAGCTGAAAATGATTTAACCTAAACAAAATATTCCGAAAATTGTTTGATTTTCTAGCAAATTATATTTAATGTTTCAGCTTTTTTGATAGCTAGAAATAAAACTTTTAATAAATGAGAATTAGCAAAAAGTTCTAGGAAAGGGTAAATGACATGACAGGTTCGAATTGTCGACCACACAAACTTCATTCAATCCATACATATACAGTGCAGAGAACGCATTAAGACTTGATATACTATAGTACAATTTTATAATTTTTTACTCCGTTTTTTTATAATTTTATAATTTTTATCTTCTTTTTCATTTACTACAAACCTATTACTGACAAGAATCATCTACGTATGAAAGCCATTTTCTACTAATTTGAATAGTATTCGTAGATAAATGTGATTATCGATACAGAGCATCCTATGAATAGTATAATAATCAATTCAGTGCAAAAAATATTATCAATAGACAATACAGGAGCTTCTTTTATTATAGGAACTATCGGCTTCGATTCATTAAACTTTCTCTTCCAAAATTTAGGTAAACCTGATTCTAATGTTCGCTGTACGATGTCATCAAGTGCCTTATCATGTGGCGAAGCTTTTTCGTAAGCGTACGATAGATAATCAGTGTACAAATATGCTTGAGCTATTTTCATTTTTCGTTTTCCGTAAACTTTGAGAAATTCTCTCGTATAAATCTCCGCTACACGTTTAGACATAACACATATAATATTTTTACTTTGTGCCAACTGTTCTAAACATACTTTTAGTGGCAAAAATGTTAAATTTTGATTGTTATCCAAAAAAAGCTTTCTTGTTTTATTGTCACTTTGAAAAATACTGGGAGTGTACGGATGAACAGTCATTTTCGATTTACTTATTTCCTTTAAAGAGTAAAAATCCAGTTCTTCATAAGTATATCTAATATCAGTCATACTTGAAAAGAAAAATGAAGAATATGTAATTGATAGAGACATTATAACCAGAAAAACAATTCGTTGAAATGCATCATGAGGTAGCGAAGTTGGGTGGCCCATTAATAACTCCGTTATTTCAAAAGTCTTCCATTGTTTTCGACCAAGCATACGTATTGCAAGCGAAAATATGAAAATGATAATTGGAAAAAAAACAATATGTTAATTATCACATCAATAGGTATTTGCAATTTATGTTTTGGTACAATTAGTATAAATGCAACATTATCGTCTATAGTCGTCATACCAATTATTACTGATTTGCCATATAAGCGAGACCCAGCGAAAAATAGTGTTGATACGACGTTTAATTGATTGTTTTGTAGTTTTGCCACAATATTTTCCAGAGCAAGCGAATAGTTTGGTTTCGCTGTGTTAACTGGCGTCAAAGTGAAGTTTAAAAAAACCGTATTGCAAACCGGTAATTTTCACAGATTTATTCTCAATTTTAGAAAATAAATAAGGTGGGAACTCATAAAAAGGGAAACGCAACGGATAATTTTGTAAATTTTTCAACTTATTCGAAAAAATTTGAATTGGTTCATTAAAATTTCTTAACTTATATGACTTGGTAAACGGGTTATAACTTATCAGAGATGCAGTGCTTTCATCGTCCGCGTCCGTTGTCACAATTGAGAAATCAAGAAATTTCAAATTCCATGCATAGGTTAAAACTTCTTTTGTCAAATCATTGTTCTCCATTGTAAGTAATAAACATCTCGGTCTCGTTTGTACAGGTGTGATTGAATCAAAAATTTCCAAAGTCTTGAATAGGTATTTCATACTCTTATATGTAACGAGCGTTCAATACAACATAGATTGACGTTGATCTAGGATTTTGAAAAACTGGAATTTTTATTCGTCGAAGATCACTTGATTGTTCCATTTCAAATAAATATTACATTCATCGAAACTTGCCTAGATAGATGTTGCATTAAAGAATCTTCATTTTTTTTCTATTCCGATTGCACTATTTCTGAATACAATAATATGGCGTAAATTTGTGCTCTGAAGAATGTTTTGTATAGAATATTCGAGATTAGTTATATTCACGGAAAACACACCCAAGTGATCTTGAGAAAAAATAATATTTATCACAGCAAACCACATAAAAATTTTATAAATCACGTTTCAAAATTTATTCAGTTATTCGTGCATCAAAGAACGCGTGCGCAACTTATGTCAGAATGAAACGTACTATGAACTTTATTTTCCCGGGAGTCACTGAAACAGACCAATTAAACAATCGATGGAGCTACAAATAAAACTTTTTTTAGAAAAACTAGGTTGAATATTATGCGCTTTTAAAAGCAAACACATTCAAACCCTTTGTATTTATGCTTTTTTTTCCATTTCTCTTATCATATTTTTGCTCTTTTTCAAACCCGTTGACATTAGAGACATTACTAAAGAACAGTACAACGAGACATTACTAAAAAAGACAACTAATATTATCGGTAAAAAAATTTTGTTTTCCAGATTGCCCAATGATCCGCGGTAGCCTGCCGAACCTTCGTAGCGAGTTGCTCGGGGAGACGAGCGGCGATTCGACGGAATCGTTGCTCGACGAGGCAGAGGATTACTTGCGGCGTAGCATCGATTCAATGCTCACGATAACGAGTCCTCATGGCGGATCACAACAGCACCAGCAACACAGCAGGAGGAGACGGGCGCGCCGACACTCCGAGCCAGACCTGCTGCGCGAATGGCGCCCGCCCCAGGACGCCAGACCTTACTTGCCAAAGGTGAGAGTCACGCGAGTGCATTGATCTGCTCGATATATACAGCCGCTGTATACGGCTTATTGAGTATACACTCGCGACTCTATATATTTGTGGCTTTGTTTTTGCGGCTGTTCGATTTTGCGCCTCGATAAAAGAAATCCTCGTGTTTTTTTTTTTGCGTTAAACAATGATTTTATCTAGCTCGTCTCTCGAACTTTTTTTTTTTCAGTCATTGCCAAGTGTTGCGAAATATATTCATGTACTCGACGAATCCTCTCGCTCGACATTTGAACAGTGCACTTTTTGGCATTTGAAGAGGATCGGCTATATAGATGTAGGTTTGAAGGACTCGCGCGCGCTCACATACATAGACTAAACCACTAAATTCTTTTGAATGGATTCGTACTCGAGAGCAACCCTTAAACTCGAGTGTAGAATCGATAAAAATGTTCTTTTTATGACTCGAAGAGCCGTTTTATATATAATATTGCAGCTCGACTGAATTCGTGCAAACATAAAAAAAAATATTCGAACGTAACTTAAAACTTTGTTTCTCGCAAAAGAAAAAGCACGAATCAATCTTTTCTGTAGTTTCGAAAGTTCAATTAAATTGCGCAGCGCGACTAACGAGTCTCGCTTTGGCTGCTCGCTATACATACGCACATGTGTTTCGTGTATGTGTACACAGATACCTCGAGATCTCAAACTGGATCATCTGGTGAAGGTGATCTCCCCGGAGGGTAGAATACTCCAGGGTCGAGTGCGCTATGTGGGACCTGTCGCTGGCCGCGACGATGTTCACGTAGGTGTGCTACTACCCACCGAGAGCGGCAACTCCGACGGCACTTTTCACGGCAGGCGATACTTTGATTGGTGAGCTTTCTATTTTCTTCTATTTTATAACTGTGATGAATTGATTTTTCCATCGATTTTTACGTGGATTCGTGGACGTAATAGAGATATTTTGAAAAAAAAATTTTCCACTGAAACGTCGAGTAAATGTTGTAAATTTACGCTTTTGCATTTGAATAATAATCAATTCCGAAAATCTATTCTCACCTCTTTTTCAGTTTCGTTGAAAAACTTAAAAAAAAAAAGAAAAACGTCGGCAAATCCCACGGAAAATTATTTTCATCCGACGGCGGTAGTTTTTACAATTTATATTAGCTCATAAATATGCTCGCTAGCAGAGAGAGAAAAAAAATACTCGTAGCTAATCTGTTTGTCTAATTAGCGCTTAAAAATACCACGACTAGTTTCTCATCCGAGGAGAGAACGAAAAAAAAACAACACGCGGAAACTTTATAACTTCTAGAATTTCCACTATCGCGTATAGCACAGTTTCCTTGTAACGATATAACGAGAGTGATTCTTCGGCCACGCGTATATATAACAAAATTATCTGTCGGTCGTCGACGATGACCACCTTTCTTTTTAAAAATATAACAATATTATTGCGTTTTAGTAACATTGTTTCTTCGCGAAACGCGACTGTAAAGTAGCTTGAATTTTCCAAGAGCTGAAAAATAAATCATATTTAAAAATTGTCTCGCAAGTCGGGCTTTCACTCAAAGCTTAACGAGCGTGTATAACAAACCAGTATATAGCATCCGCCAAATTAAAGCGCGCTCGGGGTGACAATGCCCCAGTGGCATATCCGAAAATAACCGTGGCGCGCCGTCTTTTGTATATATAGCTATATATAGATAATATGTATATCCTTGACCCTCACGAGCACACATGCATTATACACACACGTACAACGTCAACAGCGAGCCGGAGCATGCAGTCTTCGTGCCGTTCAAGAAGGTCGTGTTGGCTTGGTGCACCACTTGACCCGAAGCCCAACAACCACCGACGCCATTACCACCACGGATATTGCTATCTCAACACACGATGTAAACTAGATGTCCTTCCTTTACAGTATATATATATATACCTATATCTTTTGTACCTGCCTCAACGATATACATGCAATACGGATGGGAGATTACGTATGGATTATTCGTTACTTCTGATTTTTTTTTCTCTGTTGCGCTTAAAAATCAAACATTTTTTTTTTTTGATTGCTATATCCTTGCGCGATTCAAGTTGTTGTATTATAGCCGAACGAAGAATCAAGAGCTACGTCGATCGATAGATCGCGCGCATGCGAGAGCGACGTTCTATTGAAAATGTGTATATCGCTGCGCGCTTTCACCTCTATATAGCTACAATATTGCATGTATACGTATATATATACATGTGTGTATAGATGTTTGTATACAAAAGGCGTGCAATTGACTTTTTTTTCTTTTTGTCGATGTATACATACGCGATAGTAGGACGCAAGCTAATGATGATCCGGGCAGGAACCAAGTTATATATAAAGGCTGTATAAAGTATGTATATTTCATTGAGCAGGATCGAGTCTATGACGGGTATACGCTGCTAATTAAATACTACTAACTACTAGTGCGTGCGTGTGTTTGTGCGCGAGTGCGATGATGATTTCTTCTGTGTTTGCGTATTTTTTGATGTGCCGTGTTTTACGAAAAAATAAAGGAAAAAAAAAACTTTTTCGAATCAAAAGTACAATTTAACGCATATATAACGATAATCTATATATATTTTTTAATATATTCTACTGTACTTTGATTGAAGATATGTGTATACGTGTGTGCCTTTTTACTAAAAAAAAAGCTTCTCCATTGATTTCGCCTAAGACGACGATAGTGAGTTTCCTATACTA
>JAWWMK010015579.1:4916-17180 GCA_035047105.1 Galeopsomyia nigrocyanea
ACACCCCCCCCCCCCCCCCCCCCCGTTAAAGTGAAACAAATGCGATGGGCGACGAACTGCAACCGTGCCTCCTTCTCCTGTAACCCCCACCCCAAACGTTACGTTTTCAGCACGGTTAGAGCCTGCCGACGTGTTTTACGAGCGAAAAATTGCAAAGTTTACCAAGCTTGCGAAGTGGTTTGTTAAGCTCGAGTGTAAACGGAACGGGTTTTTCAATTTATATTTGTTTGTTATTGTTTACAACGTTAACGAAATTTCCATGGAAAATTTCCATTGCGGTTATAAATGCAAGCTGATTGTTTATCATCAAACAGCATGGCTGCTGGTGTATTATGCGATGCATACATCCCACTTTGTATTATATATTATATTTGCGGATGATATTGCTGTAGCGTATAATTCAATAAAAGCTCATTGAGCATTCGTTAGCCAATTATTACACGTCCAATATTCTGCATAGTTCATTGCGTCTCATTGCTTATAGCGCGCTATAGAATATTCCAGCCTACCAGTGATCAGTTGACATAAATATTAACCCCCCCCCCCCCCCCGGACATGTATATGACGAAATCCAGAAAATCACTTTTGGGCAGTAGTGCCGCTACTTGCACTACAAATTTGGAGAAAGTAATGCAACTGCAGTATCGCCGCTACATTAAAGTAGTTGCGTTACTAGTGCAACTAATTTTATTGTAGTTGCACTACATTCATTTTTCAATGTTCACAAAAAAATTCCAAATCTACATTTTCATTAAAAATATGTTGTTAAAAATATAGGGGAGTCAAAAAAAAAATGAAAAAATACAATTTTTTGAATTACACAAATGAATAAATGGCACAGCATGTATCGAAGGGCATACAAGGTTTTTTTGTACCGTTGGGTTGTGCTAGCTTGCCTCAAATAGTAATGCAATTCCTAGTCAAAATTGCATCCTCGGTCACAAAAGACCCCATTTACGTCCTTGGTACTCTCACGTGTATATAGAGATGAATATACTATACTTTTTGTCACGCATTTATTGATTTTAAGATTTCGCCTCCGTAAAAGGTGAACTGTATTGCCAATTTTTCGACTCGGTAACAAATTCCTATTGACGTATATGAATATATGCTTCAAACAATCATTGTGAGTGGGCGTATAGGAACAATTTACACCCGGTGGGTAAAAGATTAATTCTTTTGTTTGCCGGTCGGAGAAGCGGCATTTTAGGTACTCTTTTGCGGGCATGAAATCGCGGAAATGGCGCATGTGAGGTAAAAATGATCATTTTGTGATTGTAGTGCAACCACTTTATGGAAGTAGTGCTGCTAATGGTCGAATATTTTGTAGTGCGCTACATTTGTAGCGGCGCTACAGTGTAACTACAATTTTTTTTAAAAATAGCTCCGCTACAATCAATTTTATTTGTAGTTGCACTGCTTGTCGCGTAGCGGAATATGTAGCGGTAGCGTAAGTTCGGACTTACCCAACACTGCAGACAGCAATAGGGGAGGGTGGGGCAAAATGGTCCCCTTAACTTTAAACGTAACTAAAGCCGTTCTAAGAGAGATAATCGATTTCAGGATGATGTATTTCGATTCAGTGGAGCAAATCCTACAAAATTCTACCAGCCAAAATTTTTTTTGAGACCATTTTCCACTTTAAAAATCCATTTTATAAAAAGATTGGATTTTGACGACTTCAAAATATTCGGAGCAAAATGGCCCCTTTTCTAAGACTTGTAACTTTGCGGATTTCAAACATATTTGAACGTAATGTATGGCACATTCTTTGTCTTGTTAAGACCTTTTGTTTGGCTCGTCACGCGATTATTTTCGACGAATAGAACGTCAGCTACAGGTAGTTGAATATCGTAACTTTTCAACGAAAAACATGATTTCTGTACAATTTTATCAGAAAATCATGCACAGGAAATTTTTTATGCATAAAGAAAAATTCTATATATGAGATCTCAAAGCTAAGTAGTTCACTAATTGTAAGTAGAGAATAATCTTCCGGAAAGCAAAGGACGGTAAAAAAAATTAATATACACATTTTAAGACGAAAAAACCTTACAATGTCGGGGGAAAATGGCCCCCTAACTGTTCAAAGCTCTTTAGAAATAAAGGTACAATGTTTTATAGCTCACCAAATAATGCAAATGGTTTGTTTTGTTATTTCTAATGATATACTAAAAAACCAGATTTTATAGTAACGTCCTTCATAGTAAACTCGAAAGGGGGCCGTTTTGCCCCGAGGACCATTTTGCCCCACCTTCCCCTACCTATTTTCTGAGGACCAGAATTGAACAAAATTTTTTCTTCCCTCGGGCTTTCGGACTTGTTTCCTCTTCTTTTCGAAGGTATATAGTGACGGACAATGATCAGGAACATTAGAAAAATCCGCAGGAACAACTTTTTTCGAAATTTTTCCAATATTATTAAAAAATAAAAAATTTAATTATTTCGTAATTTTATTAATAACTTTTTACCAGATGATTATTTTTTGAATAAAACTTTTTTTACGTAAAGGTCTTTTTTACTACAATTTTGACTGGTCAAAAATGTTTCCAGCGGTCTTGAAAGCCGACCCGGTTGAAAAAGAGCACGTGCTCTTTTGAAAAACGGGGCACATGCCCCTTTATGTCAAAAAAAGACGTGCTCCTCGGTGAGGCACGTGTCCCCGTCCGGATACTTGGTTGTACTTTTCGCACAATTTGAAAGTGAATTTATTAAAATTATGTACAAAATATATTTATAACAAATTTTATTTATTAGGTACTGTTCGCGAAAATATAGTATATTTCAAATAAATAGTACATAACGTTACTACCCGGTTGAAAAAGAGCACGTGCTCTTTTGGAAAACTCGGCACGTGTGTCCCGATGGGGCACGTGCACCACATCGGGGTACATGCCTCCGGATACCTGGCTGTACTTTTAGCTCAATTTGATAATTAATTTATGAAAATTGAGTACAAATTATATTTATTAGGTAATGTTCGCAAAAATAATAAATTAATTTTCAAATTAAACCAAAAGTAGAGCCATATAACCGGAGGCATGTACCCCGATGCAGAGCACGTGTTTCACCGGGGGGCACGTGTTTTTTTTTGACAAAATGGGGCACGTGCCCCGTTTTTCAAAAGAACACGTGCTCTTTTTCAACCAGGGAGAAATCAGTATTTGAAGATATGATGCTTTTCGCCTATTTTCTGTGAAAAAAGTCCATTTGATTATAATGGGGAATCGCCGAAAAACCAGTTCCTACGGATTTTTCTAATGTTCTTGAGCATTTTCCGTCACTATACACCTTCAAAAAGAAAAGGAAACAGGTCCGAAAGACCTAGTGATGAAAAAAATTTTTCAATTCTGGTCCTCAGAAAATAGGTATTGTTTTCTGGATTTCGCCCTATAGATATAAAAATACGTGTGAAAACCATAGACATATAAAGAATAGACTGCTGATGGAGATCACGAAATTTTTCCTCAGAGTGAGAGAGATAGCAACAGTGAGATATACATATGGTTAAATGTAACGATGTGTTTTTGTCTCTCTCGCACTCATGCGTATTCTGCTCAACTCTGCTGGACAGTTCTGAACCCCACAATCAGCAGTCTTCTCTTTATATGTCTATGGTGAAAATAGGCGAGTCTTCTCTCCATGATTATTTTTTGATGAAACAATATTGGAATTCGACAGATTTATGACAAGTACTTTTTGCTATGTGGTTTGCGTTAAAGCAGTTCTGAATGATGTGCAGCCGTTTTATCAGAAAAACATCCAAAAAGTGACAATCCAAACTCAGGTTATAAAATCACTAATAAACAAAAAGCGTGTTCACATTTGATTTATTTACGTCGATGACAGCTGGATTTATTATTGAATTTCTAATTTTTTCGCGATTAAACGCTATAAGAAACTGCAAATGTCGGATTTTCGTTTTTGTCGATGTCCGAGTTTTCACGTGATTTTAACACTGACGCAGGTAAAAAAGGGGATGTCACATAAAAGGAAAGGATGATCCAAAGCATTACGAATCTTTAAATGCCCCGTAGAACAGCGCCAACCTAAAATTGTGAGCGTCATCGCAATTCGAATATTTGAAAAAACGCTGCCGAATTAATCGATTTTTGTGTAATACGGCCAATTCCACAAAAAAACTGCCACCATTTGGTTCGGGTTTTGGCAAATTAAAAACTCAGGGTACGCTCGTAATTATTATATTTTCTCAATCTACAACACTAACAATTTTCTCTTTAGAAGTTCTAAAATCGCTCGAAAAAGAACGCACGAATTTTCATGGTTTTTTGGATTTTGACAAAAAATGAAAAAAGATAGCGTTAATCTGACTTCAGAGTCGAATTTTACGCCTCAAAATACATCGAAAACCATATTTGGTTTTCTTTTCTACTCAAAATTCCGACACTTGCAGAGCTTTTTGAACTACAACAGTGCATAAAAACTAACAAAACTAATAAAATGGCAATACTCTGGCACGTTCAGTCAATTCTGTGTATTTTCAGAGCTCTACAAGGACCGGAATTTCGAGTAGAAAAACAAATAAAATATGATTTTCGACGTATTTTGAGCCGGGAAATTCGATTCTAAAGTCCGATTAACGCTATCATTTTGCGATTCTTATTAAAATTCAAAAAACCATAAGAAATCAGAAAAACTCCGATTTTTGTTTTTATCGATGCCAGAGCGCTGTTACAAGCAAAAAAGAGAGGAGTCACATGAAAGGAGAGGGTGGGCAAGAGCATTATGAAACTTTTGATGCCCCGTAGAACCGCGTATTCCTAAAATTGAGAGCGTACCCGCAGTTTGAATACATATATTTGAAAAAACGCTGCCGAATTAAGGCACTTTTTTGTGGAATTGGCCATGCATGTCCTGGAGGGGGGGGGGGGGGCTTAATTTAATTATCAGCACACGAATTCGCGAATTATACCTAGACTCGCTGGTATGCGTTTGGCTGTCGAAACGTGCTCAGCTATGTCCGATATCAAAGCCCGATATTCGTTTGGCTGAAGGTCGAGAAAAGTGCGCAACGAAACGCTCTTTGACTTTCCACCCGACGGAATATACTCCTGTGTTGTGCATCTCGCGAGAGAGAGAGAGGGAGAGAGAGAGTGACTCGCAAAGGAGCGAAAAAGACACCCCATAAGCGAGCCTCAAAAGAGGAACCAGAATAAAACGAGCACTGCTGCTGCTGCTGCTGCTGCTGCTGCTGCTGCTACTACTACTGCTTGGCCGATGGCCAGAGAAAAGAGGGCCGCGAGTTAAACGAAGCGAATTGTCAGTGAACGCTGACCGTGTGGCTGTACGTTTGTATGTGTATTTTTATATCTATACACGCGCGCAGCCACACATCCGAAGAGACAGAATGAGATGTGGGCTCGGCCAACGAGAAAGAAAGAGCGGCAACCGCGCGCTCTCGACAATCGAGAGATACGTTCTTTTCAGCGGCGGAAATGAAGCCCGAAAAAGCCTTTAAACGCAACTACCCTCCAGGAAAAATAGCGCGAGACAAGAGAATTGCCGCTGTGATTTTTCGATTTGTGAATACCACTTTTTTTCGGGCCGTCACTTGAATTTCTATTGCGGACAAATACCATTTGGGCGTGAAATAAAAATATAAATGCATCGCCCTCAAGCGACGCGTGTGCGACTCTTTGTGCTCGTCGACAACTGTGTCGAATAATTCGACACGCGTCGATACTTCTCAGTTGTGGAATATTTGATGGAGATGAAAAGTTGAATGAAATTTATTTTTCGATTATTTATCATTCATGAATGAATGAAAGTTGCTGGTGCACACACTTATTATATACTTCTGGTTCTTGATTCAATAAAAAAAATCCAATGATCTACTCTTAGCGTTACTCTTTTGCAAAATCGCATAGCTGAATAATTAAACTTGACAATAGAACCAGATTTAATTTTACACGTCGGATGTCCTCAAGCGGATACTTTTGCCCGTTGACAGAACAAAGCTATTCATATCCATTGATTTGAAAAAATTATTTTTTCGCTGTATACGCAATTGGTTCAATTGACAATTATGCAGTAGCACATATTTTGTAAAACAATTGACTGTATTTGATACGATAATTCAGAAAATAATATAGAAGCGACCTACAAAAAGCTCATATTCCACAATCCAATTTTAGAAATATACGATTCTTAATTTTGAATTCCATTTCGCGCCAGAATTCGCCAGACCGAACGATGAATAGGTCATGCATATTTCTTTTTTTTTCTTTCTAGTGCGAGGACATTTTTTTTCGGCTGCTTTTAATTATTCCTTTCTTGCCCCTTTGTAACTGCCATTCTTTAAAAGTAATAACCTTGTGATATTATTTCAAATTCCTGCACGGCTTAGTCGATTTTGAATACATAAAAATAATTAATTACCTTTTTTAATCACATGTTCGTCTTCTAATTTTCTTCTCGAGGAATATTAAATATCCATTAATTACTGCCTCAGTCGGTGGAATCTCAAATTAAAATATACTTCAACACGGTGCGCGGGAATGCATTATCAAAGTATCATATTTTGCAACTATGCGATAACGAATTTTTAATGAGTAATATTGAGCTAAAAAAAAATATTGACCCAAAAAACAAGTTTTTTCCAATTATCAGATACTCGCTAAAGATATAGACTTAGAAAAAATCCTATAACGATACTTGAACAGCACAAACAAGATAGTCGATCGGTCCAAACGCAGTCAGTGCGTCAACGCGAGGAGTAGAAAAGAATTCAGCAAAAATCAATACGAAGTCGTTAGCCAGATATACAGAAAGCGACCTTTAAGTTAGTCTTTACGAGCGAGTGCCTGCTTTATTCGGGCAACGTCTAGCTGGCCAAATATGGGGGCGCGGCGCGGCGCGGCACTGGTGCGGATGAAAAATTAAAGGTCCTCGTTTTTTCAGCATTTATCAAGTCCGCCTAGCCGTGGAAACTGCCCGAGTTGCAGAACGTAATCTTGAGCCATTCAAAGAATACCGGCTAAATCTCTCCAAGTAATTTAACAGCTTAGAGCTTTACATTCTTTCTTTCTTTCTTTTATTTTTTATTTTATTTTTTTATTATTTTGGTTTTGCTCAAAAGCTCATCATACTTATTGCTGATATTAAAGTCAATTGAACATAATTCTTGATTGATGAACAAAATCTAATCCGATAATCGATAATATTCGAGGCATCTCTTTGTTCATCGGTATCCCATGTACTTCCTGTTGAAGCTAGTTTGAATTGATTAAACGCATGCATGAGTGTACTCACTGCGACTCGTCCGTACGACGATAGTTGCTCTGGGATGCTTTTGTTTTGCAGTCTATATTTATCTCAGTCAAGCGTAATTTGAAAAGGACTTTCGGGAACTATTTCAACAATGTCAGCTATAGTTCCAACTAATGCAATAACTGTTTGGGACAATTTTCCCATGAAATAAAATATTCAAGACAGAATAAATTAATGGAAATAACAAATATTTGACGTAATGATTTTTTCATAACTTTTAATTATCATCAAAAACGTATTTTCTAGCTCTTTAAATTCCACTAGTTAAAAAATAATCTTCAATTACGAGGGAGAGTTTGAAAAAGTTGACAATATATAATACGGTTGAAAAGGACAAGTTGTAAAACGAAGAGAAAAAAAACCGACGTAGGTCAAGCTTAGCACACAAAAAAAAATGAAAGACACGAGAAAAGAAAAAGAACTGAGTCCTTGTCTTGCACAACGGAATTCACTGACGCAGTTTCATTGGAGCAAGAGCCAGCTTTTATGCGAACAAACCCCGCGTGTCGTTAAAAAAAAATTTTTTTCCTTTCTCCCCGTCAAAAAGAAAAGGCGACGCGCGAGATGACGGAAAGTCAGCTAAGAACTGCAGCGAGACTCGCAATTAAATTCGAGCTCAAAAGATTAAGAGCGAGAAAGGGAGAAAGGCAAGAAGGAAAAAAAAATGAGCGAGGGAAAGCTCCGGCGCGCTAAGTTACTCCGGGGAGCGGCAAAACACTCGAACGGATTTCTCGACGCGGCTGGCTCACATTCTCGAAAATTAGCAGCTGAAGTACCTCGGGGATTCATGCGCAATAAAGTTTGCCTTCGCCTCGCGGGCTGAATTTAAGGGATGCTTGTTAAAGTTATTATCTTAAAAGTTCTCTACCCTCGGCCATTGTTTGTATTATGTGGCCGACCTTTTTTTTTTCCTTCGTTAGCTGCAGCTCGATTATTTATGGCTTCGCTCAAAGAGAGACTGTATAGAATGTGCCTTCGTTGAATGTGCTATAAATTGTTCTGGGTTATAATTAAATTTACTCTAAAGACTCGACTGCCAGTGAATGTTCAAGAGAAAGCGAGTAATTGCAGCGTTTTCACACTGATACTTCTGAGCATTTCTATTGTGGCAACCTACTGCTTCTGATAGGCCTAGAGAAAAAATATTCATCAATTATTTGTTTATATTTTCAATATTCTTTCTGCAGCGACATGAGCTTTGCAGATCGATTACTTCACTATCGTGAAAAGCAATAAAAAACACAGCCCCGCATCATTTTTATGAACTCAAAAATACATATCTAAGGAAATTCCAATATTCTAAACTGAAATACACTTGATGAATATTCAATTCAATTTGTAAAACGAGTAGAACAGTAGAACAATTAAAGATCTTATCAGGCTCGTAAGTTTAACGAGCTTCGACTCTTTGCAGTTTCCGACTGGACGCAATTTACGAGCATCCGAGGGCGCGCCAGAGGGAACTCGCAGTTCAATATAGGCACACTAACCTGACAATCTCAAAGACGAACCTTTTTACGGCGACATTGCGTTGATTGATACGGTATATCCTCGGTATACCTTCACAATATCTCAGCTTATCGTACTCGAGATCCTCATAAAAAAGAAAAGGAGAAGGAAATAACACCAAGCAAGCTTTTCAGCTTTTAACGATCGCTGCTCATGAACGAGAGCTGCTGTAGCGGAAAAAAAATCGCCCGAGCGCGTTTTCTATTATTGTGCGTAGGCCTCGATCCAGATACAATCTGCTCTGCGAAAACGTTTCCGTAGTAAAAGCTTTTACCTCCCCTGCCGGGACAAAGTGTGTAGCGGTAGGTATAGTCTCGTAAAAAAAAAGCAGCGAGCTCGCGAACGCATCGACTATTTTAATTTTAAAAGCCTTATTGCGCTATCGCTTGCTGCTACGACTCGATGCAATCGTTTAATGGATATGAAGTGTCGAGTTTATTATGCAACGTATATAGCTATATATTTCTAAAAAAAATCTGCGATAATTAAATGGATAATCCCGATTATGGCAATGAGAAATCTTCAATTTTTCATCTTAATTAACTATTCCTTCAATGTTGATTATTACTAAAGTTATTTTAATAGGCGTCTTAGAAACCTCTCAAAATGCAGCCACGCTAAACTCTTGCATTATTTACAGCGCATTATTTTATTGAAAGTCTATTCAACATTCTGTTAGAAAAACAATCCGTTGAGGGCTGAGGAATTTTTGCTATAATAAAAATAGGACAACTTTTTAATTTTGCAACGTTTCGTCATTGTCGGTACGGATCTCGTATAAAAAATATAACGTATAATAACCCTGATATAATTAAAGGGAGAGGTCCTTTACGTTCCGACACCCCGTATTCAACGGTTTATGGTATACCCCTACGTTCCGGGGGGGGGGGGGGGGTAGAGTGCGTATGCCCCTACATTCCCGGGTACCTCCCCTCCCCCCAGTAGCCCGATTTTTCTTAGACATCACTAGTGTCCCAACATTTTTTGCTTAAATTCATGAATCGTTTTTCCATAACGATTGCTTTTAACATAAACAACGCTTTTTTCCCCATGCGAAGCTATTTTTTGAAAACGTCAAGAAATCATTTCTCAGAGTAGTATTTGAATTTGCCTTATCATGCTAATTTTTTATCTGCAGAGATACCTCGCGAACCTCTGCAGAGTTCAAAGTAAATGTAGCCTTAAAGTAACAATAGCAATAACAATAAAGATAAACTTGTGTGTATGCTCAGCAGTATCAAAGTTGGAAAACATAATTCGCGTCGGTTTTTGCACAACAGGATTTCAGAGGAGATCACTTAAGTCTTGTTCTGAGTGATAGTAAAAACTCATACCAACTCATACTGGGAGAAAGTAGGCATAGTGGGGGGAGGGGGCAGCCAGGAACGTAGAGGCATACACACTCTACCCCGCCCCGGGACGTACGGGTATACTTTTCACGAACTTAATTCATTTTACGTCTCCAGATGTACCTATTGATAACAGTTTAATGCTAATGAATATCGATCGCATTTCTTTAATTTGTACAAGCTAATCAAGTCGAACTTCGAGAAATCAGTATGTCTATAATGTTTTATAATTTCATGTTTTTTCGAGCAACATTTTGAGCACAACCCGGCAATTCTTCAGGCCCTCTACTAACGAACTTGCGAATGTGTCTTGTAAGAGCAAAGGTTAGAGTGGAAGGTGGTAGAACAGGTCATAGGGGCTCTCGCGAAGAAGAAAGCGCGCACCTACAGGGAAAATCCCTGTAATTCGTTCGATTAACGGCAATTTATAGCTGCAGTTGACCTAGATCCCCCGACCTATCTTCTCTCCAGACGCTCCTTTCTCTTCCATTCGACTTGGTCTCTTTCTCCGCTTCTTCTCTGCTCCTTTTTCGCCCCGTACATGCGTGTGCGCGCTGAAACCGCCGGCTATTTTTCTCAGTGCCGGCATCTCTCTCCTCTTATTATTTTCTTTTGTCGAGCCGCGGGCGATAAGCTCGCCGAGCCAGAGGACACCGCACTCTCGGTTTGTACCAATACCCTTGAGCCGCCTCTCTCTCTCTCTCTCTCTCTCTCTCTCACCCTCGCTTCTTCTTCTTCTTCTTCTTCTTCCCGCATGCATTACATATCTTTCTTGCTTGCTTTTTTTTCAATAAACCACCCTTATCCGGAAATATTTCAACGGCCCTGAAACCCAATACTTTCAAATATGTACGTATTATAAGAAACTTTTTTTTTTTCATTATTGTGCTATAAAAGTTTCATAAGGATATTCGCTCAAATATTCCAGCGTCCCTTTTGTATAGATTGTTATGAATTTTCTTAAAAAAAAATAAAAAAAACTGGTCAGCATGCTGTATAAATGGAAAATGAAGTTCATGGAAAATATCAATCAAGTGTATTCATTTTACATCCAATGATAATAGTGAAAAACTGAAACGAATTTCGTTACCATATTGAAAACTAAAGAAAAAGCTTTTCAGGTCAATGGTGAAGCCCCCCAAAAAATATGCATGAATACTTTTCGTGTATCGCATTGACGTCATCGTTCTGCTCCAAATAAAATAAAAACATTTTCTCGAAATAAAACTCTACAGCCAACAATTTCATGGACAAATGCAAAAATCAAATTCATCACTCGTCTGTAAATTTTGAATTTTAAAATAAAAAAAATTCTCACGCATTTCGTGTTGCTTTATTTGAATACACTTAGATTGTTTATAGAAAAAAAAAACTCCACGTTCGGTAAATGTATGCGCACGCTCATCAACGAAAAAATACGCGCGAATGCGCAAATATGCATCGACGAAGCCCATTAGCTACCCCAACGCGAAAGTCGTGTAATACCAGCGACAATGGGGGGAGAGGCGGGGATAGAGGCGAAGCAGCAGATCACGAAGATTCAGCGTAAAACACGCTTTATATACGCATGCGTGGCTTGTTCGCGGCTTTATCGTAATCAGCAGCTCGACCAAGTATAAATTATACAGAGGTATTACTCGCGCGTGCATAAAGCCGCGAGAAAACCAGTAACGCGCACAATCGAATGAATGCAATGTACAAATAAAACACAAAATACGTAAAAACACGCCGTTAAGATAATATGCATGTGTGTATCGAGTCTATATACCTATTACACACAGAAGCACGATCTCGGGATATCGTTGGCCCGCAGAAAATAAATTTTATGGCTCTGCACTTGTGAAATCGTCACCGATACTCCATGTCGCGCCATATTGTGCATTATAGATAAACGTGCGATATTCGCGCGGCTTTGATCATTAATGCGATAGCGACGAGAGATACGTGCATTATTTGTTTATTGATCGTTTAGAGGATTCCCAGCGTTTGCATAACATTCGCGAGCATCGCTGGCGCGCATAAACGAATTTAACGGGTACGGTCGCGGCGCGGTGGGGGGGGGGGGGGGGGGGGGGGGGGGGGGGGGGGGGGGGGGGGGGGGGGGGGGGGGGGGGGG
>JAWWMK010015620.1:0-20949 GCA_035047105.1 Galeopsomyia nigrocyanea
ATATATATCCGATTTCTAAACGCAAAAAATTCGCACAGAAAACACACACACGCGTGAGATCGTATGAAAACGCAGCAGAGTAGAAGTAAAAAACGAATCCACAAGAGTCCTCCATCAGACACACACACACACACACACACACACACACACACACGCGCATGTGTGCAATCTGAAATGTCTGGTCGCTTGGAAAATTCCTTCAGCGCGATATTTCCATACTCGTGGCGGCGTTTGAATGGAAATCCAGCGCCATTATTCTTCGATCTCGCTCTCTCTCACTCGAGTCTCTCTCTCTCGCTTTCGCCGACAATGGCACGAAGCGAATTCAGCGAAAATCCAGCCTGATTGCCGCACGCGAGAGAAAGAGAGAGACTTTATTCGTTCTCTCGCGTACGAGGGAGAGAGAGAGAGAGAGAAAGCTTCCATTGTCGAGGATTTGCGCGAAATTTTAATTGAAATCGGCCTCGAGGGTGCTCTCCCTCTCTCTCTCTCTCTCTCTCGCTGACTGTTTCGCGAATTTTCCTCGCAGTTATCCTCAATTACACGCGCGACGCTCGCTAATGGCGCACCGCACCACCATGACTTCGTGGATATGACTTGTTTTCCTACTACTCTCTTTTTTTTTGGTTTGTTTGTTTGTTGGTGTGATAAGGAGTTATTGAAGTCAAAATATACACTTCCAGGATAAATGTATAATTCAATTTACTGTGCTGTTTCTTACATTTGAATTTCGAGACTTTATATCCTTCGATACATCCGTTTCAAACTTTCAGTTACAATCGTCGAAATTCGATTAAGTGAAATATTCATGACAGCCGAATAGCCAGATTAAAGAGAGCTCCATCGAATATCCGTAACATTTCGTGTATACGTAAATATTTGCGCTTTAAATAATACAATATCCTATCAAACAGAGCTTCTGTGTAGTCAATTCAACGAATACAATATAATTCGATTAAAATTTAAATACGGCTAATCGAAATATTGATGTATTTTTGCGATATAATATGGCTTTCACGATCCAATTAAACGGCCATTACAAAATGACAATAAAATTTATTTTTATTGCCTCGAAGTAAATTATACTGTCGAGCTTAAAACGAAATCGATCAGTTCGACCGTGGTGAAGAGCTTAATTTGACGCGGGCGCACGAAAAAAAAGTAGCTCTAAATACGGAGATTTTTTTTTCTTAGTAAGTATAGTAGTGAACGTTGAAACTTTACTTTGAAGAATTAATTGAGTCGCATAAGATGAAAGGTGATTAACTTTGAAATATTTATGAGTTACGAGCTTCTTAAGCTTTGTCGTCAAAATTGCAAAATTTCAAAGAATTGAGCTTTAATAATCGAAATAATTAATCACCAAAATCAATATCAACTATAAAAAAATGTGCATTTGCTTCTCGTTTACAACATAAACCCAAACAAACCTAAATGCAGCCCTTGAAAAAAGCCGCAACCCTCTTGAAAATTAGTTTACAAGCGAACAAGCAGCCAACTCTCACCCAAAAAAAAAAAGAAAAGAAAAGAAAAGAAAAAAAATTCGCAGAGACTTCGCTTGCGCGGAAATGTATCGATACTTTCCATTTCCTTATTTATCTTAGACGCTCGCTCAGCGGGAAGGCAGAGCAGCAGCAGCAGCAGCTTCTTCTTCCTGTTTGCTCTCTTGGCCTTTTTCATTTCCTCGGCGCGCGCTCGCTTACGCAACCCACGGATATTATTTGAACAAGCCTCGTACCCCGACAAGAAGGGATAAAAAATGCTATGGGATTCACTAGTCAACTGCCGCTTGCCGCTGCTGCTGCTGATCTTCGATGGCTGTGCTGTGTGACTTTCGAGTATTTTGTCGAGAGCTTTCGTCGAGAGTGAGAGAGCGCGTAAACTGTTTCGAAATTTCTCGCTCGAATATCGGATGTATTTTACGTTTTGGGAATTTCGGAATTCGCTTTTGAAAAAACACAATAATCCCTTGCGAAAAGATAATTGGCGGCGCTTCGTACGTGGTTTTTTTTTAATTTTCGTGAAAGCGCTCATTCATAAAGGATTCGACATAGAAAAGCCAACTCTTTCATTTCGAAATGCGAAAATGATAGAAACGAGAATTTTGCCCTGAAAGAGTATCAAAGACCACTTTTTCATATTTTTCCAACCGCAACAACGTAGTAACTTCCCACACGAAACTACAAATCCTCTTAAACGAAATAAAAAGTTCACTGAAAAATACCGCGTAATATTACTCGAAAACCCATTTCCAACGACGACGACGACGCCAACGACGTGGCCTTCTCTCTGAACCAGTTCCTCCTGGAGAATATAACGTATGGGCTTAAAGCGCATTGATAGCGCTGCGCGTGTCTTCCCTCACAAAGGCTTCCAACATCCGCACATCACGAGCGCGAGCGTGGCGCGCGAAACTAGGCCAGGAATTCGCACACAAATTAACCTCCGCCTTAATTAGCTCGCGGCTAATTAGATCACTGCACACAGCTCGAATTCTCTCACTGAGAGGGAGAGAGAGAAAGATAAGTACAAAGAAAGAATAAAGAAATGTACGGTTGTTTTACGACGACTTTTCGTTGTTAATAAGCCAAGAGACTTTTCATCACACTACTGCGTTGATCATTTGCTCCGTGAAATGATATCTTTACTCGGGGGGGGGGCACGTGTCTTCATTTTACTGAACGAAAGATTGAATCCGAGGAGTGAGAATTTGAATAGCGAGGGTTGAATTCAGCAAGTTTCAAATGAGTCGTGATTCGATTTTCCCTGATTTCTTTCAATTGAAATATCCAATACAATTATATCAATCCCCCCAATGCGAAGCTAATAAACGCGAGGCACGACGATCAAACACAGACTTTGGCTTCTCTCTTTCTCTCTCAGAGATTCATAAAGCAAACCGCTGCCGCCTAAATAAACAAATATATATCCACGGGGAGGGTCTTTTATTCTCCTCGACACAATGCAGAAGGCAAACAGCAGGATACTTCAAAACTCGCTGCTTTAATCTTTCAACTCGGAGGCATGATGATCAGCTTAAATCCCAGGTCGAATCTGCGCTGCGCATTATGAAGGCTTCTCTCTGTCTCTCTCTCTTCCGCGACGAGACTTCTTAGCGTTTCTCTCGCTTTCGAGTGTTTTACTTTGAGCTTCGTTTTTCATACAGGCTTTGAAGTTACGAAATTCCGGGGATATCTTGTGAATTAGAGAGAAATACGAAAACTCGGTGTGACATTTTAACTGGAAAGTAATATTTTTAAATCGGTTAGTTATACATTTGTTCAGTATAAAGAGAATTTCTAGAAAAAAAAAATGCTTTTCAACGCGAATGAATATTGAGTTTCGAAAACAAAAGAATGCGTAATTCCTTTTTCTTTCGCAGCGAACAAAAATCGAGCAGAACACTTTTTTTTCGAATCATCAACTCTCCACCCTTTCCGAATGTTTACTCGCCAAGCCGAAAGTATCTCAAAGGTAAACGCTCGAGAGCGAAAGGAAGAAGAGGGAAAAAAAAGAACCAAACGAAAGCGCAAACTCATCAAACGCCACGTTAGCCCCTTTAAATTATGCACGCCCGTACTTTCGACTGCGCGAACCTTGCCATTGAAAAACCTTAGCCTTTCCTATATATCTACCCCCGCGTCTGGCCTTTTCTTTGGCGCGAGTCAACAGAAACGGACCAAGCCATATATATAGAGAGAGAAAAGATAAAAAGACGAGAGAAAAAAGAGTCTTTTCAAGTTTCCGACCTTTTTTGGCTTTCATTTGAAAATCAGGAAAACAAAGGATAATTCGCTCTCTCACTCTCGTCCGAAATACGATTTATACTGCACTTGCACACAGAGCTTGAAAATCCAGCCTAGTATAAATTCAAATCAATAATAAAACCGCTCAATTTCACCCGTTTAAGCCTCTATTCTCTATCGGCAAAAAAAAAACGAGATGGAGAAAGAGAGAAAAGGTATTCTAATTACGCGGAGGGAAATCCGTTTGGGCTCACAATGGCACAGCCTCATTAAAAAGCGCAGCTCTGTCGATCATCGAACCGAATCAGACAGAAATAACGATCCTCTCTTTTTCTCGTCGTCGTTTGCACGCGACAGTCGCTCTTTTCTCTCCCCGATAAAACAAGAGAATCGGCGCCCTTTTTTTTTGTCCGCCAGCCAGAGAGAGAGAGAGAGAGAGAAAGCTTTGCCGCTGACATCAGGACGAAAGGTGGGAAATAGAAAACTGCCAAGGATGCAACCTGAGAGAGAGAGAGATCATTTGATTTTTAATGCTGTTCTTGACAATTTTCATCTCGATTGTTTTTCTTTTATATATATATATATATATATATATTCAATTGTCAATCCGATCGACGGGAAATAACGCGCGAATTGATAATCGACAGGCATCAGTCGAATTATACAATCGCGATAACTAAAGTGCCATTCAACATTGATATTGCCATTTATTATTTGCAATAAGCGCGGAGCAGATACGAGAAATATATTAGCTGTCGAGAGCTGAAAATGATGATTACTCAGCGCGCGCTATTATCAAACATTGTTTGAATAATGTTGTGTGTAAACCGCGCGCGCGTTTGTCTGTTATCCGCAACGTTTATTATTCCGACGTTGCTCAAATACCTTATATTATACTCATTGTGAGCTGTAATTTTCGAAAATACCGTAGGTTGAACTTGTAATGCTCTCTGTTTGGAATTCCATTAATTGGGTGGATATTATAAAGTTATATAGTGGAAATGGAAATTCCTTAGTATTATTATATCCTAATGAGTATTTTCATCGTGAAATGAATATAATAAAAGCGCTCTATTTAACAAGAATTTCGCAAAGCTCACCATTCGCTATGAAAAGAGCTATAATAATTAGCGCACTTGAATTCCCGTACTTTACAAACGCCGCTGTCCCCCGCCACTTCAAAACAAATCGCGCCTGTCAATTCAACCGCATGACAAATTTCAAGAATCCTTCGAGTATACGTCTTACAAAGACGCCCTTGCGCACACCAAGTGTATAACCAAAGCGCGACGACGACGACACTCCACTCCCTATATATATATACGCACGCGGATTAATGTAATGTAAACGTCGCGACGCTCGAGCACGCGGCTGCTGCTTTTTTTTCCACGGGGCTAATTGGACGTAGAGAGAGAGAGAGAGAGAGAGAGTGAGGGTGCAGAGCAAACATACACAAACGAAAAGGGGTTGCTAACTACCACGCAAGCAGAAGGAAGGAGTGGGGGGAAGGGGGGACTGTTCATTAAAATCCACGAGATCCGGTGTCTTTCTACGCCAGACGCCGGGTTATATCGGTTTCCCGCGCGCTTATATGTGCGTGGAGGGATTTTCGTTTGGGGACTTTTCAGTTTTTTTTTTTGCGGCTGCTGGAAGGATTCTTCTTTCCTTTTATTATTATTATGGTTTTTTTTTCGTGAGGTTGGTGGACGGTGAGAATAAAACTCGTGGTGGCACGTTCAGTGTGGAAAATTTTTTTTTTTCAGCAAAGATAAGATTGAATTATCTATTTAATATTCCGTCATGACATTAAATTGAAAACAACATCAATCTAAAATATCTTTCAATAGCTAGGAAAGATGAGCGAGCCGACCTGTTTTTTGTTAAAAATAGAAACATATATTGATTGAGTTTTCCATTATCTGCCGTTCAAGCTACTATGTATAGTGAAAATAATTGGGCACGAAAGTCATTGTTTAGTATCAGAGTTCGAAATTTGACGGACATTTCAATAGCTAAAAAAAATTCAATAACCTTTACCATCAAAATTTTACTACAAAATATCCAATTATTTCCTATTGTTTTTCCATAAACCGACCATAATTCAACAGACATATATGTGTACAGAAATCAATCAAACAAAGAGAGAAAGCAAGACGCAAGTATGTCAAGGATTCGCATTATTCACGCTCGTTAGTGCGTTCAGAAGAGCGTGCAAGTAGTCGTCGTCTCTCCCTTTGAGACGCTCCTGCAGCACACAAGCAGCAAAGGAATGACGAGCAAAGCCCAACCGATCGAACAATATCTGTTTACTCGGCCGTTAAGCGAGAGCGAGAGGCAGACAGCCGACGTTGAAAAAAAAAAGAACGAGTCGAGTCACTCGAGTGCCGCGTCATTGACGCAACACTCCATATCACATTTTAATTAAGTACGTAACGAGGTTTTTGCTTTTTTTTTTATTTATCTACGACAAAGACATCTTTTTTATTCGAAAATGATAATCTTGACATATATTTTTTTCGTTTTGAATATACTGCACTCGAGATTAAAACAGGGGTGAAAGTAAAGAAGGTTTGAATGAATAAATACGGAATTATAACTGAACAAAAAAAAGAGAGAGAGGAAGGGTCGAGCATTGCATATTCAAACTTTTTTCGCAGCTTGCAATTCAAATTCGAAACATCAATTCTCAAGCACCGTTAACCTTATTTTCCAGCTGCAACGCGCTGGCGTCGAGCAAATTAATTTCAATGCAAACTTATCCCAACTCGCAACACACGCTCGAGTGTATAATAAAGAGAAGAAAAAAGGGCTGGGAAAAGTAGAGAAAAATTGAAAAGGAGCGCGCGCGTGAATATTCAAAGCGCGAAAGTTCGGTCCCCCGTTGTGCGTTTCGTTCGTTCGATAAATAAAAGAAGCTCGCGTATTTTTGCGACAGGCGCGTTTTATTGAAATAAACTCGCGGAAAGGGGAATGCACATTTACGAATTCCCCGAGCTATTTGCGCATTATCTCGTTTCCCATCTAGTTTACCGAAACAAATAACTTCGTTAAAAACTTCGGCGCTTCATTAACGCTATATGACGGCCGCGAAGTTAATGCAGATGGAAAAGGGAGAAAATTTCTTTCTATGCGGGATGGAGGGGAAATTTCTGTCGATGACAGTTTCGAGTTACAATTTCATTGTTTGCGTTTATATTATTTGCTTGACGTGCGGTAGGGGATGGTCGTTGAATTTCTGCGGGGGGTCATTTCCAAATGTCTGCGTTGAATGTTTTGAATGAATTAATTGGGGCAATGCAGGATTTCGCTGCACACTTTGTTGGTTTTTGCGAAAGTATATGGCCATTTTGCGTGGAAATACGTAATCCACGCTCGCGTTTTCTCTAGTTTAAGTACTTTTGCTATAGGGAAATTTTATTCTTTTTTTTATAAATTCTACCTCTGGTGCGCAACGAAGCTCCGCATTTCATTTTCTCGTAATTAACTCTTTTTTTTTATTAATTTTATAAAAGCTACGCTTTTGATGGGTTTTGCAGAGTTGCACTTACGCACCGCATTTACGCACCTCTTTTTTTCTCGCTTCGAGCTACCACTACTACTACTGTTTGCGAGCTTTACGCAGCTGTAGTTTTGTTTGCGAATGGAGGAAAAAAAAATTCGTGGTAAAATTTTTATTCCATCGCGTTTAGATAAACAATGCAAATCTGCAAACAAGTTCGCGCACCATAATCAAACAAATAACAAAACAATTTTTTCCCCTCCCCTTTTAATCTCACAAAACAAATCCCGTACACATGATCGACAGAGAGAGAGAGAGGAAAAAAAAACAATTTTCAAACCCACGCGACAAAGAGCAATGATAGAATAGCTGCCGCACAGCCGAATCAAATCAATCGAGCCATCCCCGCAGTTGTCCCAACCCACTCGTCGTCCAGCCGCGGCGACGATCAAACTATCTCGCGCACATCCGTCATACACACAAACAAAATCAAAGCGTCGCGGCGCGCGACGCGTTTAATCAACCGCCAGACGAAAAATCGAACGTACAACAAAAAAAAAAGAAAAAAAAACAAACGGGCGGTACGTAACACGCCCACGCACATATCCATACGCTATATAGACTTAACCAAGTTACTTTGGATGCTTTTGTTTTCGCGCGAGACAATGGCAAGCAAGCAAGCAAAGAGGGACGGGGGAGGAGAAGGAGTAGTAGTGAGTTGGGAGTTACTCGAGGAATTTTCACGTCGCGCCGCATTGTGTGCTACTACTGCACAACGCCGCACGAAAGAGAGAAAAAAAACCACCCAGGCTTTTCTAGACTTTCGCCTCCTCTCTTTTTTTTTTTTTTTGTTCGTCAGCCTCAATGGTGAATTCTTTGCCGAGGGTGCGCGTTTTGTGTGTGCGCGCGTGTGACTCTTGTGCCCTTTATTGGCTTGTACGGCATTTATTGGATTCGAGAATTTACATGCGAGACAATGACTTATGAACGCTCCTTTTTTTTTACTTCCCTTCATTTAAACGAAGTGTTTTACGGTGGATACTATTGAAATCGAAACTCATCTTTACCGCAATTTTTAACGTACGTAGAGAAAGGAATACATTTGTTTTTTATTCACTTTGTATGGAACAAAAGTGAGCGGCTAAAAACGAGATGAATCGCGAGCAATTGCACGAACAGCGAGTCAGCTTTTTTTTCCAACGACGTTTAATTGTGAAGCCCGTGCGGAAAATCGACGCGCCGATGGAATAATACACGCTATTTTAATTATTGCGCCTTATGGCTTCTCCGCTAAGTTAAAAAATAACATCCGTCAGCTTTTTTAATTACACTTCGCGTTTCAAATCCGTTCTTTGAATTTCAATCCGACGAAAGGCTCTTGTGGGTAAAAACAAAGTTGTTTTTTCGCATTCACACGCTTACGCGCGTTAATGAGGATAATTATGTAATAAACATAAAAACATCTCGCGCGTGCAATTTTAATTAAAAGGCGTGTATACATACACAGCGAGAGAAAAAAGTGTCGGGGAGCAATTATCGCGCCGAGTTAAAACTAAAAACACGCACGAACACAACATACAAGCAAAATTACGTTTAAAGCGCGAACACAAACCGACAATTAACAAACTGTATCTACGAACTCAGTCCGCGTGCAGAAAAGACGTAACTCGGACCTCAAACGATCCACACACGCTCGCGAATTTCTAATTTCGCACTGGATAGAGGTAGATCGCTTAACGACATTTTCGACGCGACCTCAAAGCCCCAGAATATTATATCTCGTGACACTTTTCCGGCGAGAGAGAGAGAGAGAGAGAGAGAGAGACGAGGGAGAGAAGTCGAGCAACGATTCGCGAATTCATCCTAATTACTTTGCTCGCTCTTCTGCGCGCGCCCGCAGATTGCTCGCAAGCTCGTTCGTTATACACGTTAATCTTCTCCTTTATTTTTTTTTTGCTCTCTCTGTCTCTATCTTGTGCGGCTGTTTGCAACGTCAGTCACGTCTCGTGGATTTAGCCAAGCGTGCTTGATGCAAGCAAGCGACGGATATTTAATGATGTTGCCGACGCACGAGAGAGTAAAGCGTGTGGCTATATATATACACACAAGATTATTAAACTTTTCTTTGCTTACGTGTCTTTTTTGCGGCTAGCGTTAAGATGCTTACCGTGTACATTTCGTTTATTTTTACGCTTTTTTTCTTTCAATCGTTATTCATCGTAATGGATTCGAAATTCATGATATGTCTGACCGTAGCTCGACCCATTCTACTTAAGTCAAAAACGAAAGAAAAAAGTGACGCTCATTTTTTAACTTTTTGAGGGCGTCACTCGAAAGTCAGCGAAAGAATTCATGAAATCATGCCATTTCTTCTTTTATATATAATTGACCCAGTTGAAGTTGAAATAGAAAAAGAAGTATTACCTGGCAGCGCGAAGAAGACCGATCGTCTGTTCGTATTCCTTGGAGCGTAGTAGCTTCTGGATCCTCTTCATCGCGTCGGCCCTTTGTGAACAAAAAAAAATGAATCAGTGAATGAATTGGTCTCTCTCCCTGGCTTATCGAGAATAAAAAGCTCGATAAAAGCTTCTTTATCATATTTATTTGATAAAATGAATATTTAAGAGAAAGAAGTTCTTTAACAATTCCCACTTGAACTATCGAAAAATCCAGATTACATTTTGTAACATCAATTATTTCGCGAAGCTTTGTGAATCGGGCTAATAGATTTTATATTCGACGTCAAAGTAATGATACACAAGTTATTCATTTATCCGAGAAAAATGCTTTTTATCCAATGGAAAATGCTAATTTTACAGCGGTATAAAAATATACGTTGAAGTATAGTGTCAGTTTCCGCTAGAACAGACACTGCGGTAATTAACGATCGATAAGCCTGAGCCTATAAATAACGACGCAACTTGCCTCGTTACACCTGCATCCGTGCGCGCGCCCGCGCGTGTATATAGCAACTTCAAAGAGAGTTAGAAGACCCTTTGGCAGCCGCTGAAATCGCTTGGAAAGCACGGACGAAACGGGACGACGAGTCCGAGCAATTATCCAAAGTAAACAGCCCGAATACTCTCCCTCACTCTCCATCGCTTTTTTTTTCGAGAGGAGAAGTGTATCGCGAGGAAAACTTGTAGCCCGAGAAAAATGTTCCTTTGAATTGCGATGCGTGTATGATCGATTGGCGAAAAACGAGGCGGCACGGAATGCAAAAAAAAAACGTGATTTGATGGATGGTTTCTTTCTTTTTTTTTCGCGATATGCCGAGAGGAATCGCGATGGAGTTTTGTGCGAAATTTATTTTTAGTGCGTTCGAAATGTCAGTGATATTTTCCGTGTGTACCGGAGAGATGTATTTTTAAAGCGTAATATCTTGAAAGCTCGCCCGTCGTATCATCAGTCACTACTCTAACGTTTGATACTGAGTGTTTGAGAATATCGTGATCGTTGTAAAGAATGTACCTTCTATATCTAAAAGTTACTTTCTGTATATATTTTTTTTTATTCTCGCTATATGCTTCGTCTACTGAATTCTATGTCAACGTCATTACCGAAGATTCGTAAGTGCATTATTGAAATATCATCAATACAAGGCTTTCATGAATATTAAATATAAAGGTACGGCGCATAAACAAAAAATCGAAACAAGTATCGACGTAATTTTCCAATAACGTTTCAGCCGTGCCGACACAAAGTAGCGAGTGGAACGCTTGCGCGGAAAATGGGAGAAGACAGCGAGGATAGTCCACGCACACACACTCACTTCTGCTCTTCCATGGGTATGTCGATCGTGGCGTCGAAAGGAATCACCATCGGTATCGCGTTGTTCTGCTGCATAACGGCCGACAGTTCCGGTCCCACCTCGTCCCATCGATCTTCCAAGCTTCGAGCTGGACCAACTGCCTGCTGCTGTTGTGGACCTCCGCTCTTACTTGCCGTTGCCGCCGGCTTTGTCTCTGTGGAACGTGAGCGGAATTGTTAGCGTTTATTTTGTGTTTGTGTAAAGCCTCGTGAATTCTTGCCTTGCTTGCTCGCGCGCTTGCCGCTGGCTTTATTTTCTACGATCGATTTCGCTTTTCTCTCTCCCTCTTTTTTTATTTTTATTTTTATTTTCAAGGCTGATTTTGACTTTGTCGTGGAAAATACGCTCTTTGAATTCCACGCGGATTCTCGTGCTTTGCAATTTTACGGTCTGCGACGATTTACTGTTGAGCTTTTTTTTTTTTTGAAGGTGAAGCATTTGACGAAATATTGCAATAAAGTAGATTGCTTACTTTTCTATTGTTTTATCAAAAAGATATTAATGCTTTTGCATATTTTTCTTTATAAATAATAATCATTTTTTGGTTCATACTAAATATTTTCACGAAGGCAGCAAGCAAAAAAAGTGCATAGTTTGACGTCACGAGAAATAAAAAATGTCGACGATATTGAATAACGAAATAAAAACAAAAGGCAAGAGGATACTAACTTTTCTTTGATTTCTTCCGCTTGGGCTTCGCCACGACAACGTGACGCTGCTTATCGCAAAAGTTCTTGAGCATCTTCAAAAAAATGTGCACCGTCGTGACCAAATCGACCAAGTAGTCCCTGCAATCCGCGCAAGACAAAGTTTCATAAACTTCATAAAGCAAGAAGCCGAGATGCAGTAAAAGATAAACCACGCGGAAACTCGCCCAGCACCGAATCTGTCATAGATAAATCTATTTATTTATTAGACTTCTCTACACCCACTCGATTCCTTCCCACGAACGGCAAAAAAAAAAGAACAGAAATACAGCAGACACAAACCGAAACGGAAAAACGAGAGGGAAAATAGAGAGCAACGAGGAAAGTTCTCTCTTTCGCGTGTTTTCCAATGTCGAGCAGCGGCGGAAGCTCGACGCAAGAGAGGAGTTGTTTATTCCGGCAGCGACGGCGGCGGGGAAAAAAGCCGAAACGAAGGAGAAAGCGAGCGGGAAAAATGAGCGCGATTGAGCCTCTCCAATGTGTTTGCGGTAGATAAAACTTTGGGCAAACACTGTCTTGCAGAGTATTTTCTCTCTTTTTTTTCGTGACAACTCGTTGAGCCGGCTTCAATCAGAATAACGCTTTCGTACGCGCGAGAAATAGAGCCCTTAATCTTCAAATATTCTGCGGATCAATGCGCCGAATGATTGTGCGAAAAAGCGAACGAATCCTCACTTTGACATCGCGAGCTCGTTGTAATTGAGAAGCTGCTGGAATATCGTCTCGCGATATTCGGGCACGTAAAAGATATTGCTCATTATAACTCGGCTCGAGCTTTTTACTCCTTGGTCGGCACACTTGTCCATCTCGATTAGCGTGTACAGTAATTCCTGAAAAAAAAAATTTTTTTCTTTGATATTCCACTGCAACAAGAGCTATTTTTACGAAATCCTGTAAAGTTCGCACCTGATAAGCATTGACAGCCAAGTGAAGCCTGATAGCCCAATACGTCGCTTTCTTCTTGTCCGAGCAAATCATATCGTAATGATGTTCGATCTGTCTCTGCACAGTGTAAAATACTTCAGTGGATATCGTTTCACTGAAAGAAAAAAAACCAATAAATTCATTAAATTTTCATCCTACAACTAACAAACCCATCGGTACATCGCTTTCTTTGTTCACTGCAATAATGGCACAAGAATCTATCCAATCAAATGCAAACCCAGCCTTTACACAGACGAACAATTAAGCCGAGCAATGGCAAAAACCGAAAGCTCGCGTACAAAAGCCAGCAATAATCACAAAAGCTCACTTTAAAACTCACTCCTCTTTCGCAAAAAAAGGAAAAAAAAGCAACGCCATTAATTCAGGGTACAATAAAAGCCTCTCTCTTCCCCAAGAGAGCCAATAAAAGGCATGGATGCGTAAAACGAGCTCTCGCTCACCTGACGTATTTCACGCGAAACTTGTAGTGCCGGTTAAAGTTCATGAAGAAATGCAGAGCCCAGAGGTAGTGGCTCGCGTCGGCTTGGTTGCCGTTGATACAGCTGCGCGCGTATCTCATCACGGGATTGTAGGCGCCAGCCAGAAATTCCACGCAGAATTCCTTGAGAAACAGACGCACGCTCAGCGCCGACACTCGCTCCTCTTGCCCACCGCCGCCGATGCCGCTGCTGCTCACTCCTTCCGCGCCTCGAGCTTTGCGTTTCTTCGTCTTGTGCTGTAAAACGACGAAGAGAAAAAAAAGGGTTTTTACTTCTTTTTATTGCCGCACGATCTTTTATTTAGGAGAATTGCTTTCTTTGTTTTTTTTTTATAGGGCTACGGCGTATAATGTTCTGCCGGGGAATACTCGGAGAGTTTGAGGAGTAATTGGTCGGTTTTTCGGAATGGCTTTTAAATTAAGCGCCCGGTGTAATGAAAAAAGGGGAGTTCCTCGTATTTGCGTGATTGATGGTACTCGGAAGGATTCACTTTGTTAAAAATATTTGAAGTCTTTTCGTTCGGCGATTGCCAGTTTTTGGTTTCATTTTAATTCAATTATTCTCGTATCCAGTGATTGAAAGTTCTTGGAAAAAGTTATTTTATTACCAATATTTGAAATCCCTTCGTTCGGCGATTATCCGTTTTCGAAGAGATTGGTTTAATTATAAATTTGATGATCCTCGCATTTGGTGATTGAAAGTTCTCGGAAACATTCATTTTATTTTATTTCAATTATTGGAAACCCGTTGTTCAACGATTGCCAGTTTTTAAAACGATTGATTGTATAAATATGTATTCATACTCAAATTAATATGGCATTCAATTTGTACAGGTTTATTGTATGTTTAAAAATAAATAGCAGTCAAGTGGGCTGCAGAAAATTTTTCAACCAAAACTTTTCTCGCCTCTTTTCCCTACTACAAAATTTTGTTTCGCTTCATTAAAAAAAAAAAGCTCGGCTTGCATAAATTCTGAATATTTACTACTACAAAATTTTGTTTTGCAAAAAAAGCTCTCAGCTTACAAAAATTCTGAATAAACGTGTAAAAAAACACGGCTTATTAAAACTCAACTAGGTAGTTTAAGAGAAACTTCATTTAGAAAATTAGCTTTGAAAAAAACTGCAACGAAAGAGAAGAAGAAAAGCTTGATACGCAAACTAATTTGGCGTTCATACCCGTAAAAATTCAATCTGCGCTCAAAAAAAAAGCAGAGCAGAGGAGAAAAAAACACCAATCAAGCGTAAAACTACACACGTGAGAGTCCAAAAAAAAAAAAAGAAAAGATCGCTGTAGCCATTATCGTCAGGTGTGACACGGGTATATCAATTCGATTTCAACCTCGTGCGATTTACGAGCGTACAATTCGGAACAAAACTTTAATATCCAACCTAGAAAGTTTAAAAAAAAAGAGTGAGAGAGAGAAGTGTGTTTGACCTAGTAAACGTGCGCGGCTCAACGAGCGCTAATTACGCCGAGATAGCCCTAATTAACAGCCGTATATTCGCGGCTGGCTAATTGAATTTTTCCCCTTAAACAGCTGGAGCCTCGATGACGAGTTTTTAAGCAGTTTTCTTCCAAACGGCCTCTCGCCCGACTTTTCGATGGCTTTCTTCGGATGGAGAATGCCAACTTTGCGCGAGAGTTGGAATTGCGTATTTTACTCGCGCTTCATCTCCATTCTGTGATTTTGTTTCAAACTCAATAGAAACATTTTCTGTAACATCATTCAGCAGAATTTACAAAAATGCTTTTACGAGAAATATTTTTTTTTTAATCCGAGTGCATCTTGTATTTTTTTAAAGTATTTTTTTTTTCAGAAAACACGGAATTTTTCCGTTTTATTTACCTCTAGTATGCATTAACGTGAGGATAAGCTTTTTCGAGAAAAGGTGTAAAGCAAACACGAGTAGTATTTGAAAAATTTCATATTCCGAGCTGCGCGCACATTTTTTTTTTCCAAAGACAACTAATTCATGAATTCATGCGAACGCGCCAGAGGCCGGCTTTTATATTTTAAAATATTTTTTAATTAAACTCGACCATTTCCATTTGCATAAATATGACGCATGCCAGCAGTTTTAATTAAAGCACTGAATTAAAAGTGAAGCGTATGAATGGCGTTAAAAATTAAAAAATAATACAGCTTGAGAGTTGAGAGCAAGTGATAAATGAAAAGCTATATATACCTTTGTCACGCTGAAATCTAAATCCTCGATCTTCTGATAAGGTTTGTGACAGATCATTTCGTTTTCACCTATAGCTTTCATGTTTTGTACTACGTAGGTGCCACCGAATCTGGAGTGCCTGGGGAAAATGAATAAAAGCATTAATTTTTTTTTTCGTTTGATATATTAAAAATACGAGTAAGAAAGGCATTACAGTTTTATTTTGCGCGTATAATTGAACTGTCAGAACGCGAACCAACAGGAAAAAAAGGAAAAAAGCTTTTTTTTTATGAAACGGCGGGATTTAATTTCGACAGTTGCAGAAACCATTGTTAAATTTTAAAGTCAAATTTCGTAATTACTCAAACGAACCTCAAATATTAAAATGTTCAGGCAGCATTCACGCGAGAAATGAATAGAATAAAAAATTAGATCGTTTTAAAATGCGTTCTGAATTAATATTCACAAATAAACGTAATTACTCAAATATATGTAACGCGAAAACGCAGTGCAAAGCGCAACACTCGACAATAAAGAAGATAATAGCGGTGGCATTATGAAAACAAAAGCCACCCTCTTTTAACGAGCGCGCCTACAAGACCAAAAAAAAGGACAAAGCGCGAATCCATCCGAAGCCATTAACGTTAAAATTCACGCGACGAGATAGACACAACAGGCTCTATCATCGTCAACAACGAGAGACAATAAAAGAACCAGAAGAGAAAACTCTTGGGAAAGAGAGAGAGAGAGAAAGAAAAGCATACGACCGACTTCTTCAAACATAGGCGAGTGGATAAAAGCATCCACTGAGGCGAGGATCGTCCCGGACGTTTTTCATGCGCCAACAAAACTGGGTCATATTCATTACACTTCAGCCGCACGAACGCGTGTTTCGAGGCGAAAATTACTTGGCGCCGCTACCTACCGCTCGGAGTCGAATTACAAATTGTCAACGCCACGTCTCTTTCTCTCGCTTTTTTTTTCCTCTACCCTCCCTCCCACCCTCTCTTTCTCTCTCCGCGGGCGTTGTGTAGCCACAATTCAACTTGCCGAGCAAAAGATTTAACGCGCGAGCGAGACTCGACGCTATTTTTAACGAGCTTCCGCGCATCTCTTTTTGCGGTTTTACCTTTGTACGTGAATAATTTAGTGTGGTAGCACGGCGCGCGCGCTCTCTGCTTGGATGGAAATATATAATTATACTTTTTTTTACCTCTTATTAAAATAATTTAACTTAAAGCTGCTTAAATTAAAATTTTTGTTTTTTAAGAAAAAGTTTACCTCGATCCAGCATATTTTTTTATTTTCGCCATTTTATTGGTTATCTCTTTTTGCCTTGCAACCATCAATTTCGCTTCATCCTCCTCCTTTTCCTCTGCGCTACGTATCATTTCAACTTTAGCAAGTTTACTGGGATTTTGTCCTTGCAGCATGAATGCTATGATCTGAAAAAATATTATATGTAAATAACATTCTTTTCAATAATAAAATCTCATGTTGAAGAATTAGACTAACTTCCAATATTTGCATGTGATACTGCTGCTCTTTACTAGAACTTGAAATGTAAATCAACATATCAGATACTCCAGATGTGTGCAGAGCAAACAGAACCTGGAAGCAGGAAAATTATTTAAATAAACTGTGTGTATAGAAATGAAAATAAATTCAAGAGCATTTACTCACTTGATCATGAACACTCGTATCATTGTCTGTCCTAGTGTCATAATCACTTGCTGGAACTCTGAGCACATTACGTATCAAAGTGAGGATTCGATCTAGTAACATCTCATTTTCTTCTCCACGATCATTACTATCCTAGAGTATGAATAAGAATTAATGATAAAATCGTTTTATTTTCTCAAACAAAGAAATTAAAATTCAGCTTACTATCATTAATAACTCTTTCAGTTTTTCATTCACTACTGCCCAAAAGGCATCGTTGGCCATTTGAGCTTTGTACTCTTGCAAGTGTGATAGAATCTGCAAGTAGTAACCTCTTGTAACTTTTTCTGATGGCAGTTCTTCATTGTAAACCATCAATGCAGGACTTGTCAAATTGATGAGTAATCTAAATAAAAATATGTAAGTATGTACATTTTTTATTTAACTTTCAAAATTTTGTTGATTATGGAAGCAACCTGTTACATACCTCAAAAGAACATTCCAAAGTTCAGTCTTATCTGCATGATCAACAAAGATTTTTATTAAATCTTTTTGTACTATTCGGGTTTCACCCAAATAACGACGAATGGCATGAGTGTCATCATCTCTTCTGAGATATCTAATCAAATCTTTTATGGCCTCTGTAAGAAATTATTTGTATTTTTCACTAGTACTTACAAGGCCTTAACAAATGTTATAAAGTTTAATATTTAATACACAACCAAAGTCTTACCAAGACTGTTCTTGTCCAAGCGAAATGTTTTGCCATCATTATATCCAAGAGCATCACATGTTGCTGTGACCTCAGCAAAGATTCTTGCCGACTGATTTATTGCTGGAGGCATCTTGACAGTTACAGCAACTACCATAATTTCAATTGTTAATTAAATTTCCATTCAAAGTTAAAGATTAAAAACACAAGAATGCCACCAAATCATACTAAGCAATATGAATTAAATGAGATTATTAAGAATGATCAGAATAGAGTAACATACTTCAATTACAATTTTATAACAAAATGTTCAAATTATATTGTCCATTGAACATTATTAAAAACACAAATGTTAGTTGTGCAATCAAAACGATTGATTAAAAAAATGAGCATTCTTACAAGTGTCAGTGTTTGAATTCACAGGTTAAATTGACAATAATTACTCACCGATCACTGTCTCAAGATAAACAATACAAGTCTATTCTAGAAGATACTTCACTTTGTCTCGTTCATTTAAAAAAAATATTTTTCCTATGCACACTTCACCAGAAAAACACGACTTTTAGCCAGAACAATAACACGAATCGCTCACTCGGACGACCATGCTGTCAGGGTAAAACGCCGAAATCGCGGGAAGCGCTCTGATTGGCTTAGAAGAAAAGTGCGCGCGTTGCAGCGCGAAATTTCAAATTCATTCTTCCTTTCGGCTTATTTTCCCATGACAATAGTAATATTATTTTTCAATTAAGAAAGTTTTGTTTCAATGCCAATACGAGTTTTACATTCTGAATGCAACCTTTGATAAAAGAAAGTTAAGTAAATTAGAAAAGTCTTGAGATTTTTTAATTTTAATTCCGCTAGATGGAAGCTGTTATACATACATAGAACTTTTGCTGTCCTTAGTTAATATATTCTTCACTTCGGCACCCAACAACTAACTAATGTATTTACTGATAATTAACTCTAATTTGTCTTCCACCTTTCTCATAATAAGATAAATCAATAATTATAGCTACTTTAACTTTTTAAAAAAACATATATAAATTATAACAAATTATCTATAATCTCTATATCAAATCATTAGCATATCACTCGTCGACAACCATATCAGCCATTCAATTAATCAACAATTACAAAGTCGCAGAGAGAGAGAGAGAGAGAGAACAAGCTAAGAACCCCATGAATAATAGCGAAAAAGCAAACAGCAGCAGCAGCAAGTTCCACTCTCGCTTTCGTCGTCGCGTCGAGCGCGCGTTCCTCGAGGGCGAACTTTCGCCGAAACTTTGCATAACTTATATATATCCTCTGGAGACAGAGAGCAAGAGCTGCTTTGCCAGTTGGCAAATTAATTAGCGGCTTTGTCGGCGTCATAAAGCTGTCACCGGGGATTCTCTCATCCTCGCTTCTTTTTTTTTTCTCTTCTTTCGAGTATCGCGAAGCTTTTCTTATCATCGAGCCAAGAGAGAGAGAGAGAGAGAGAGAGAGAGAGAGAGAGAGAGAGAGAGAGGAAGTTTGATAACGCTCTTCGACCGAGTATAGGAATGCAAAGAGTTGAAAAGGTATTTGTATAGAGGGTCTGGATAATCCCAGCGAATTATATATTACGAGCCCCTGTGAGAGAGAGATGAAGTGACTTTTGTTGAAAAGGAGTGGTGAGGGTCGGTTCCCTTTGTCAAAAGCTCTCGTCTCGATGTCAATTATTCAATGGTTTATAGGGACGAGGGATAGACTTCATTGTGCCAAGGGCTTATAGTTGTTTTATGAGGGAGAGAGAGAGAGATCGCGCGGCGGCGAACTGTTGACTCTGTCCCTTTTTGATCGTTAAATACGTTTGGAAATTATCTCGAGCGAATGCTTGCGCGAGTTTATAATCGTATTCAATTTCGCCTGCTCGTTTTATTCTTCGCCTCAATTTTGAAATGTACATCGTGAATGTATTTTTTTTTATACATTTTCTACGCGATTGAAAATCTTTTGGAACTTTTAAAATGTATATTCTAGCTGGTCTTTCTGCGTCGATAAAATAAAATCGAACAACCCTCATTCCATCGGCAAAACTAATTGCTATACACACTTGAAAATCGAAGAGGTATACTTACCCGTAGCTCTGGCAGCAGCAGCAGCAGCTGCAAATAATGTGAACTCTCTCACTCTCAATGGGCATATATATATACAGCGAGAGGGTGAGTGCTTTAATTTGCATAAGATTAGTTTTCGCAATTGACCTCGATCTATCCTTAATCATCGGCGCGGTGAGTTCGCATCTGTTACACGCTAATGAACGTCATACTTGCAGCCTCTCTCTCTCTCTCCCCTCTGCGTAATTACATCAGATTTATTCGGCTGTTATATCCGAGCGAGCTTCGCATTTGTTATCGCTGTACGATTCTAAGTGAGCATATTAGCTATCCACGATGATTGGTTGAGTTATTTTATTTTTATGTATAGTTTGTAGGAATTTTTGAAATAGTGAGAATTGTACTTTGGATTTCGATGAGGCGGCCACGACGAGTGTTCAATAAATTCTGATTTATGACGGTCGATCGAAGCTCGCTGGACTACATATTTCATGGATTTTATTTATGACTGGCGTTGAGTGAATTTCAAATGATCGGCGGACGGTAGTTGTGAGTTTTATTTTGTCGAGCTTGTGAAGGGGAAATTTTTGTTCTATCGTTATTGAAACATATTCCTCAAATATTCTCCACTGTATAAGTAGACTGGAAAATAATTTTATCAAATCAGTTACAAAGTCACTTTCATACTGCCACATATTTTTCTCGAAGATCATAAAAATGCTATTCAAAACTGGCATTCTTTCTATTGTTATGTTAACGGCGCATATAAGTCAATCGCTTCAACATAAAACTTTGGGGAATATCGTGGTAGTCTGGGAAATAAAACTATCGAGATAATAGTTTCGCCAGACAATCTAATTTGTCAAGTTAGCGAAATGCCCAATCAAAATTTTAGGGATGACTATAATTTGGTACGAGGCATCGGTTGGTATAAATTCCATAATCAAGTAAAAACCTGGAACGAAGCTAGAAAAATTTGCGAGAGCGAGAAAGCACATTTGGCTATCATCAACTCGAAAGCGGAAGAAAAGATAAGCCGATACAGTAACTTTTTAAATAAAGTCCCATAGCGTGCTTTTCTTTACATAATATATCAAACATAAATGATAAAATTCACATTCAGTCTATATAATATATATATA
>JAWWMK010015631.1:0-20935 GCA_035047105.1 Galeopsomyia nigrocyanea
TTTTACAACTTTTTTGTTACTTTTGTATTTGAGCTTCGGCTCGTTGGATTTAATAAAATAAAATAAAATAAAATAAAATAAAATATAAATTCAAACATTCGTAAGTGATCAATCGATAAATTCAGTGCTCGTAAAATTCATAGACAAATCATCTTCGGTAAAACAATATGCAGCGATATCAATAACGTCGTGTCGTAGCTTTGATTCCGTACCTTCTTTGAGATTTCGTCTTGGAAGAGTAATGCAATATTTTCCATCATCTTTATCATAAAGACGTAAAAACATCGCCCAAATATCATTCATCGAGTTGTCGAATTTTTCCAAATGGAGTCTGCCAACTACTTTCCCTTTGATATTCACTCTGATTACATGATGATCAAAATATTTGCGGTTTTTTCGTCCTCGAAGTAGCAACAAAAAACCTCCGTGGGAAGACATGTGCATTGAACTGATCATGGTGATCTTCGAACCTTGTAAAACCGTTACTGATTGTACTATTCCGTTTTCATCGTATTGCTTGCATTCAATTGTTGATCTTCCTCTAACAGTACAAATACCAATGGCATTATTTCCGGCTGAAATCCAAGTAGTTACAGAAGTACCATTATAGATTCGCAGCAATTTCCGGGATCCTAAAATACCACAAATATAATTACATCACCATGGAAAATAATTTATCAAAAAATTTCCGAATGAAAAACTAGTAGTTTTAAATTTACTAAATATTTCGATATGACTGATTCTTCTTTGGTGATCTATATCATCATGGAAAATAGTTTTTTTTTTAAATTCATTGCCTTTTTTTTATTCTACAAGTTGAATTGTTTTAAAAGGAAAAGTATCACATGAAAAAATACTAAACATTTTGATATGAGTGATTCTCCCATAACATGCTCAGATCGCTAAAAAAAATTTGTTTATTTCATAAACCAATTTTTTCCAGGCATTTTATGAGTTCACCAGTTTGAGCCTTAAGATAATACCAGAAGCAATATCACTCAAAATATTGTCTTATCAAAGTACTTCAAACATTTTTATAATGGAGGCACCGTATGATTTTTAGTAGAGGAGGGGGATAAAATTGCACCTTGGAGGTTTGATGTTAAAATTTTGTTGCTTGGGAGATTCATCTGCCAACTTAATGATATCACCAAGAGAATCACTCATTTAAATGAAAGCAGCTTTTCTAAATTTTGTGGTCGTCAACAAAATTCTTAAATCGTTTGAATTTTTAGAGAAAATTTCTATAGATTTAGAAATTATTCGGAAAAAATTTTTTTGTACTGTTACTTACCGTCTGATTTTACTAGCCAGTCTTTCACATACGTTATATTCTCATTGGCTTCTGTATAAATGTAGCCCTTTGTTGGTGACCGTGTTTCAATGGGAAATACATTAAACAACTTTTCGACATTTGTCATATGACTATCTAGTTCTTCGATTGATCCGGTGCGTGAATCAACCCTGAGTTGCCGTATATCATTGCCATATGGATTACCAAGTTTGAGGAATATGTCAAACGAATCGTTATATGTGACAATTGAATTGTGACAGTATAGATCTCTGTAAAGATTATGTTTAGTCGAATCCCAAAACTGAAGTTCCGAAATCTTGCAGTCACTCATGTTGAGGGTAGTGAGTTTGACGTAAGTTCCGTTTGAATTTTCTTTCTGGTCTTCCCAAATCAGAAGGGCTTTATCTTTGCCTAAAGGTCTTACATCCATGTAGATTAATTCTTCAGAATCCTTGAAGCTCGCAGGGCTGAATGTGAAATTGCAAGAGCTAGATATATCTTCGTATGGATACTTCTGATGTACAATCCTACAGATTTTTTTATTGTTTTGATTTTCGCATACTGCAAAAACTATATTTTCGTCTTGCACCGCATGATCATTATAAACAACTTCTTTTTTTGGGAATACGAGTAATTTTCTCACGAATTCCAATTCCGCGTTGATACCGCACAGTTGAGCGAAGCACAGTAGTGCTAGAAACTTGATGATTGCCTTTGAAGCAAATCTTTTCTCGACAACCATTGTGTACTATATATTAGAAATTATTAATAAATAAAAGATCAACATATACGTCCGTTATAGGAATAGAGACAGATGGAAACTGACGTCTACATGGTTTGCCCGTTATTTCATATCAGAAGAATTTGAGGGGGATGCGAATTGTAAACAAAGTTAAGTGGTCATTTATCTATATTGGATAATTGAGCTGGTAAATCCCGGTCGAATGATTCAATAGTGTGTCACACGATGATGCAGGGATTCCCCTATCTCACATTCAAAAATGGAATCCATTACAAGGTTTAAGTCTACCTTATACCGTTGCTAAGATTTCAAATAGCCATAACTTTTTACCACGAGCGAATTTTTCCTTGATGGTCTGATTTTGAATCTGCCCGTTGACTCTTGAAATTAAAGCCCTATTGAAGAAAGACATGTATTTTTTCCTGTACAAAAGTGAGTGTACCTAATACCGCCACCTTAAGAAAAAAGTATTTTGGCAGGTGAAAATAACGTTTGATACTGAAAAATAAGTTTCGATATCAACATTTATTATCAAGACGTACTATTTTCATGTGATAAATTATATAGCAATGTCTAAATTATTAATGAACACTGATTTAAATTACGCTGCCAGCTGCTCTGGCGGAATGCATCCTTAGAGATAGCAGGTATTTTTTGTTTGTTTATTTTTTAATAAATAAGAATCTATCGGGCAAAATGATTAGACAAAACGGGCATCTTTACAGCTGTATAAAAGAAGCATTCATCAATGAAGAACACAATTGATATTGAAGAAAAATAAATAAGTGAAGAAAAAAAATCAAAAGGTATAATTGAATCGATAAATATATTTTGCTTAATAACCTATGTCTAATGTTAGCCTTTTCCTTTTAGATTTCTACACGCGACAAATCAAGAAATTATTCTAGTCAATCTACAAAAAAAACATAAAAAATTGCATATCTGAAATATAATTTAGCAATATGCTAATTCTGGCTAGATATTAGCAAATTCATCGTGCGACAACTCATTTTAAAGCTACTTACATAATCTTTAAAATGAGCTCTCAAGCGGTAAGGAATTTGAAAATAAAACAAATTTACAGCATTTTGCGCTTGACAATGATTCACATACCTCACACCTAAAAAGATGGGTTGTTTAGAAATGAAATAACTCAGGCTACTTATGTCCAAATTTTGCGTGCAACAGCTCATTTTAAATCTGCTTTAGTAAGCTTTAAAATGAATCCTCACATGTTAAGAAATTCATTATACATAAAAAGTTACAATAGGGTACACCTAAAACCCCTTAAAAAAACCTATATTTTTTTAATTTTTGAAAAACAGCTATAAAATTTTTTCTATTCGATGAATCTACTTGAAAATTATTTTCCCACCTTCCTTGACGGATTTCACAACATATGAAGAAAAGATTCATAGGAATCCATCTAATAGGAAAGCCATACTAGTTGACAATACAGTCACATGCATACACACATACGGATTCCATAAAAAAACGACTTTGTAGGCTTCCCATAATTTCTACTGCAAAATATATGGTAAAATTCTTCAATGATGACACGCAGAAAGCTTAGTTCTTTCGAAAAAACCGATTCCGAAACGTGAAATATCAAAAACAAAAAAGTGTATAGCGAAAAAAACGGAAAATTTGAAAAAAAAAGCGAAAACAAAGCTTCCTCTCCAAGGAAGCAATGCAAACTATAATTACGCTGAAAAATCATATTCAGTGAAACAAATAGTTAATATTTTAAGATTATACCATGGATGGGCTTCCTTTATTGCAGACCTTGTAGTGCCGCAATATCGATCCCCATTTTTGAAGAGATGAACATGACTCCAGCCTGGGTCTTTTAGTATGAAGCTATCCAAAATGATGCTATCCACTTTTCTTCCTTTACTGTCTATTCTAAATAAATGATGGCTACCCTCCGAGATTTTGAAAAAGAAATTTAATCGAAAACTGTAATAATGTCCGAATTATGAAATTACTTCGAGTAGAAATTACTTTAAATATGAACAGAGTATTCAGTAAACTAAATGCATTATGCCCACTATTCATTTATAAATATCTTCATTAATCTGTTTTGATTAAGCAAAATCTTTATTTTATTATTGTAAGAATTATAGTTTTTGTCATACAGAAACTTTGAATCTCACAGGCAACGAGTTACACTTTTCGTCATGTCATGAAGTAAGTTAGCTCTACTTTTCAAATTTTCCAAAAGAATAGTTGGACAAATGAGACATTAGTATATATTTTAATTTTAATTTAATAAATACATATATTTTAATTTAATAAATACACTAGAATATATTTTAATTTAAAACATTAATTTATTAAAAGAATACATAAGTCAATGCATCGATTAAAAATTGATGTCCGATCAATTAATAAATTCATTGTTAGTAGAATGCATAACTAAGTCATCCTCGGTAAAGCAGTATGCAGCGATGTCAAGGACGTCATATCGTAGCTTTGTATTTAGACGTTGTTCATGGCTCCGACATGGAAGAGTAATACAGTATTTTCCATCGCCTTTATCATAGATATGTGGACCTGCCCATTCAGAGTTCGCACAGTTGTCAAATTCGCTCAGACGAAGTCTACCAACTACTTTTCCTTTCGTATCAACTCTGATTACACGATAATCAACATAGCGAGCATTTTCTTCTATTCCAAGCAACAACAGAAGACCTCCATAAGGGGATATGTGCATAGATTCGATACTGGTGACATTCTTTAATCCTTTCAATACCGCCCTTAATTGGACCTTACCGTTTCCGTCGTATTGCATGCATTCGATTCTTGATTCATTTTTATATCGATTACAAATAACAATGGCATTATTTACTGACCACATTGTAGAAGCCATTGTAAACATATTGTGGCTTTGGAGCAATATCCGAGATCCTAAAATAAAATGCATAAAATTACGTTAATATGGAAGACATTTTGATAGTTCTATGAGCAAAGAATTTTTCTGATAAAAAATTAATGTCATTAAAAAAACTTAAATTTGTAACGCTAAAATTTGTTTGAATTGCAAAATTGAACTAATTATATAGACTTCGCAATTGAATCAATTTCATAAACTAAATTTCTTATTTCAAACACGATTTTTTTAATTTAAAATTTTTTATTTTTTTTTATTCAATTTTTTTAAGAATGCTGAAATTTTTAAATTTTTTTTTGCAGAAATGATATCAAAGCATTTGTAGCAGCACGGTAACTTATCTTTATATAAAGTTAAATATTTCAAATAAATCGAAACTTATCAGAAATGTCTCTCAAAGGACTTTCTGCAAAACTAGTATGTTACTTACCATCGAATTTTATCAGCCAGTCTTTGTCGTGCGTAAAAGTTTCATCGTCGGTTTCTTTGTAAACGTAACCCTTTGTCGGCGATCTACTATCGATGGAAAAAACCTGTACTAATTTTTCGACATTTTCCATATGACTATCTAGCTCTTCAATTGATCCGGTTTGAGAATCAACTCGCAGTTGTCGTATGGCATTGCCAAATGGATTTTTACCTTTCAGAAATAAGTCGTACGAATCGTTGCGTGCCACAATTAAATCATAAGAATACAGATCAAAGTAAATTGAATTATCGTGCAATTGATTTTCAGAAGTCTGACAATCACTCATCTGGAGGGTAGCTAATTTAACGTGAGATGCATTCGAATTTCTTGGCTGCGCCCTCCAAATCATAAGAGCTTTGTCTTTGCCTAAAGGTCTTACATCCATGTAGAAAAATTCTCCCGGTAAATCCGCATTCGATATAATTCCAAGGTTGATTGATAAATTGCATGAGCGAGTAATCTCATCGTATGGATAATTCTGATGTACAATTGTACAGTTTTTCTTTTCGTCTTGCCCTTCACATACTGCAAACACTATGTACTCGTTTTCGATTGAATGATAATTGTACAACACTTCTTTTCCTGGAAATATGTGTGATTTTCTGACGAATTCAACTTTCGCGTTAACATCTTGTAATTTAGTAGCGCACAGTAATACTAGAAACTTGAATATTACTTTTGAAGGAAACATCTTTCCGATGAATATTCTTTAATATATATTAGAGATTCTTAATATGTGGAAATCCCTGACGTAAAGGTAAATCCGCTATAAAATTGAAGAAAGACGAATACTGACGGCAACATTGTTAGCACGCTACTTTATATCAGCAGTATCTGCAGGTAACTGCACTTAAGTGCTCATTGAGCTTTATTGAGCAATTTAATGGGTAAGTCCAGGTTAATAATGTCGCATGTAGTAATGCGGGGATTCCCTACATATAAAATTTGAAAAATTGTATTATTACGTACAAACTCACTGTAACTTATTCAAACAAAAGAAGTCGACCATCTTTTTATCTCTTTCTAACACAAACATTCTCACGCCCAGTCCCAAAGTTTTTTTTATTTGTTTAAACATTGTAATTCTGAAAACTTAGTTATATTCTACCGTCGATCAATTTTCACTTCATGTCGCTACATTGCATGTCATCAAAAATTTATGCTGATTGTACAATTACGTAATAGTTCGTGTGAGCTCATCGAAAAGTTTAATTTGACTTGTTGCGAGTTCTTACTAAAAGAGAACAGCTGAATTGGCGTTGAAAGTGTCAATGGCGATATTTTTATAGAAAATTACCACCAGTCTCTAGGTGAAAGGAGCTGCCGCTATTCATTAATCTTTTCTTTTTTCGTCGCATACTGCAAATACTAAATTTTCATTCTCAGTTTTTGAATGATAAATCTAACATACATTTCTGGAAAAGAATGAGACTTTCTTATTCACTCCAGTTTCGCATTAACGTAGTGAAGTTCGGCTACGCATAGTAATACTAGAAGCTATCCAAAATAAGAAAAATTTTTATGAAAATTACAAATAATTGTACTCTTTCTGCTGCATATGCGTCTAGTTGTAAGGATTGAACTTCAATTTTATTATTGTAAATACTGTAAAGGACTTTCGAGTCCGTAAAACACTTTAAAATAAAATAAATAAAAAATAAAATAAGTGCCATAAAAACTGGTTTTTTCGATTCCAACATTTCAATAACATATATGTAATAATGGTACACAAAATTAATTTGGTGAACATTTACCAAATGAATACATGAAATCTTGATTAAAACTAGAATATTGATGTTTATTAAATCGATAAATTAGTAACTTGTAAAATTTGCAGACAGGTCCTCATCAGTGAAACAATATGCAGTAATATCAATAACGTCGTACCGTAGCTCTGGCTCTGTAACTCGTTTGAAATTTCGTCGCACAGCAAGTTTTGTCGGGATTCTATTTTGCGTTCGAAAATTATGAACCGAGAAAGTCGCAATGGTCAAAATTATGGCTTGTGGTCGTTTTTGACAACCACTGACATGGCTGCCCTCTCGAGCTTCGTCCAATTCTGATTTGTATTTCTATCGCCGGCCGTGTTTTTCAAGAACCATTGATAAATGATTGTTCACAGTAGATAATTAATTATGTTTTTTTTAATTACATCAAGGTATTGCCTCGGTTCGCATGCCATTTACGTTTCCAAAGTATTTGTCAATACTTATAATAGTAACGTGCGTACTTTGCTGTTTTTACTGATCATTCAATAATTACTCAAAATTTTAAACAGGCGCAATGCTTTTGAGAAGAAAATAAACTACAATCATCTGTGATTAGGCACTGACAAAAATTATGTATATATGCGTTAATAATAATAATCTATTTAATTGCAGATGCCGACAAAGGATTAGAAAACTATGTAGCCTCCTTTACTCTTATCTCAGATATCTACGGTATGATTTCATTCTACCAAAAATGGTAACGTAATACTCGGCGAAGACAGAATGAAGATGGATTTTAATTACGTTGACGATGATTCGGTTGCAGCTCTTCCCGTCCATACCACGTCTGGTGGTGGCTTTATCTTCATAGCAAAAAATTATGATAAATCAGGTGATGATATACACTTTGATAAAGTAAATAGTTACAATGTAATTAAGGTTGACAGCCAAGGAAAACATGTGGGTAAGGCCCATTTGAATGGTTTTCCTTCAAAAGAAGGTCAACGGTAAGTTTATAATATTTGGGAAAATGGAGACAAATATTGTTTTACTTCAGCAACTAAAGGCGACATTCGAGAACAGTCTTTGAACATTTATGTTGCTTGTTTCACCAAAAATAATTTCTCACTTATCAATATTTTCCAATAAAATAATTTCAATAAAATATGAATCATAAATATATCTGCATTAAAAATAAAATATAAAATGGTTTGTTTTTTTCGTGCTTTTCTTTCTTCAATAAAACAGTTTGATTTATAAAAACAATGTGTATACTATATGACATACATTGCATTTATAAATTAACGAACAATAGTGAAAAACAGAAATTTATTATATTGTTTGCATTGTTAACGATTATTTATCGAAAAACCAGTAAATTTTCATTAAATCTACGCCGTAAAATCGGCATCGGCGAAACACTCAACAGTGACATTGAAATTATTCGGTTCGATCTGAAGATGGCTCAAGAAAGCTGCGCAGCATTCTTCATCACCATTTTCGTATATCTGAGCCAATTTCTTCTCACTCGCAACTATTTTGAACGCCTGCAACTTCAAACTCCCCACTTTCTTTCCTTCGCCGTTGACTTTGACAATTTGATGATTAATCGCATCGACGCAATTTGCCTTTTCGCATTTATCGTATTCCACCAGCATCAGTAAAAAGCCACCGTGCGGTGAATTATGCATTGTCAACATTCTCGTTTTATCATTGATATCGGTAATGTTCATGGTGAATTTGACATCGCCGTTAGCGTTGTATTGCGTGCAATTGATGTTTTTGTTTTCAAAGTCCGTTCGGGCGCAATATCCAATAGTATCATAGATCGCTGACATGAAATTTTCAGCATTGCGTTTCTTGCTTGATAAAATTTTTTTCTCAGATGCTGAAATACATATTACAATTTTTATTAATTGTCATAAAGTTAAATAATAAATAGTTAATGCAAAAAAAATCATGATTTCTATTTTTTACCAAAAAAATTACTCACGTACCATCTGGTTTAACAATCCAAAATGCATATTCATTCTCCTTAGACTTGCTGTAAGTATATCCTTTAGACGGCGAATGAGTTGCAATAGGCGAAGTAAAACCAATTTTGTACTCTCCTTTCTTCATGTGAGCAGTAGGTCCGACAACAACTTTCCCTTCAGCATCGACAGTCATCTTGCACTCCTTGTCGTTACATCGTTTTTCATCTTCAAAAAATATTTCGTACGAGTCGTCGTACGTCAAAATTTTACGGTGACTGAGTACCTGAGTGAGAATTGGAGTTGGCGAGTCGAGTAGCTTAGTTTCCGTGGATTTGCAAGTTGCCAGCTGAACTGTGCTAAGTTTGAAGTTCGATTCTTTTCCTTGCTCTTGCCAGAATAAAATAGCTCGGTCAGCCCCGAAAGTTGCAACGCCGATGTTATCACTCAATTTCCCATCGTCTTGCTCGGCCTTCAGACTAACATTACACGTACGGGTGAAGTTTTCGGAAGGATATTTCTCTTGGATAATTGTGCAGTTTCGTTCTTTTGGAGTTGGTTCTTTGTTGCAAACTGCGATGATGAGGTGGCCTTCCTTGAAAGAGTATCTGTCGAACATCACTTGTTGATTTGGAAAATTGTGTTGGTTTTGTATGGTTTTTATCTCTGCATCGCTTGAATGAAGTTGAACGACACAGAGTACCACTAAACATACGATGATGGTAGTTTTTCTCGACATCTTGAGCTAAATAAATAAAATAATCATATACATGTAACATTCATTGTCAAACGAAAAATGAAACAACACGTATCCATAAGTGACAAATAAAATGATCACTTTGAATATTTTTGGTTCATTAAATAAAACGATAATAAATGAATACAATTTTTCGATTTCAAAATTACTGAATTTTTAACAACCAGATAGCAATCACTTTATAATCAATACGCGTCATTTATTTAAAAAATTTTCATTAAATTAATTATGAAACTAATTTTTTTGATAGTTTAAGAATAACTTGATTGATTTCACTTACAAGATACTTTTCTCAACACCGCGCACCTTGAAACTAAACGACCATATGCATTCAGTTCTGATTTATATCAACGGTCAAACGAGAAAATTGAAGCTCAAAATAACTGCAAACGGAAATTTCATCAAAGCGATAGAAATGATTGCCTTTGATAAAAGTTAAAGATTTTCATCTTGGGATATTTGTATCGTTGATTTAAAAATGAGTTATAAGTTGATTTGAAATAGAGTTTTGGAGTCTACTCATGACAATGAAATTTCATAGGCGTATAAATAAATAAATTAATTCGACATTCATTTAATTCTTACAAGTTTAGTTTATTTTGTAAAAAAATGTGTCTAATCAAATTTATTATAAAAGAAAAATCATAGAAATGGAATAAAAACATTATTTTTACTATAAAACAGTTCCAATGGGATAGAAAAATCTCTAAGAACTACGGATACAAAATACGAAGTAATTACTTTTTTTTACAATCAAAAACAAAAATTCTCATCACGAATACATATAATTATTTTTCCATAATAACACAACCAATATTTTAAGAAATAGACTGGAGACTTGTCAAATAGAAGCACTTGGCAGTCGCACTAAGATGCCCTCGATCACTCTTCCTCGCTGACGCTTCATCGTTTTCGTAACAAACAAGAGACGCGCAATATTGCTGGTCTTTCTCCCAGAAATTACCAGCAACGGCATTCTGATTCTGATCGCACTGGAAATTGTTGATGTCAATTTTGCCAACTGGTTTCCCTCTCATATCAAGCCTCAGTACGTAAATACGATTCTCAGCTTTGTTGTTGAGAAGAACAAAGAGGCCAGCACCACCACGTAAATTGTGAATTGCGATTACGCGAAGGTCGCCTTGTAACTCATTCTCCGAGTCAACAATCACCGTTCCTGACTGATCGTATTGCGCGCAATTAAGTCTATCGCTGCTCAGGTGACACGTTGCGATCAACTCGTTGGATGTTGATGATGCTACTGAGGCTGATCCGGATGCTTGGTAGACTTTCAAGACTTTTTTAGCTGAAAAATATAGTTTTTTTTTGGTCAATTGACTTCCCACGTGTAACTTAATGCAAATATCGTTCAGATTTTTATTTTCTTTTAAGAATCTTTTTTTTTTCATTTAGTTCAAACGAAAAACTTGTTTGAAATAAAGTTGATAAAAAACTACATTTTGAATGAAATAAAATATATTTTTTCCTCTTTATTATGGTAATAAATTTAATTTTCAAAGCAAAAATCTCAAAGCAGAGTCTATCGGTGGTAACTAAAATTCACTCACCATTTCCTTGCAGAATGAAGAATCGTCGGTCATTGGCACTGGTATCAATGACAACAGCACCTTTATCAGCCGAATCGAGTGTTTTCACATCGACGACATAACGATCACGTTCGACTGGGAACCAAGCCGTGGGTTCGCTCACTCTATTATTTTCAGCGTCAACGCTCAACTTGCAGTACTTGTCTCCGCACTGTCTGGAATTGGCGTACAGTACATCGTAAGTATTTTCATAAGCCAGAAGATGCACGTTATCGAGAACATCGCGATCGTCGAACGAGTGATCGACGTTCACTCTAACTTCGTGCCACGAGCAATCGTTGAATTTCACACTAGTCAATCCAAGTCTGGTCTCGGTGTTGGTTCTCTCCAGCCAAGCTAGAATAGCTCTGTCGTCGCCGAATGGTACAACGCGGAATTTTTCACCGAGAACGCCGCCTCTCATTTTTGATTTCATGCCGATGTTGCAGGTGTAGTTACCATCTTGGAATGGCTCGTCTTTGTCGCGTATAAGCATGCAAGTTTTGCCCTGCATCGATGGATCGCATACCGCGAAAAGAAGCTTCGAGCCTTGGAGGGTGTGTCTGTCGAATACTACGCTTCGCCAGGGTGATGGATAATACACTCCTTTCCAGAATGAACATACTTGTTGCATGCCGTTGCATTGTTGCAGAACAACGCATAATAGGGCGAAAAAAATTACTTTAGATACCGACATTTTTGGAAAAGCTGTTAAGAAAAAATTGAAGGTTACGTAAAATTTGATAAATCGAAACGTAATAGCGACGACTTACCAGTTGCTCTTACTGTTGGTTGGAGAACACTGAGCGATGAATTTATAATTCAGCTTTCCTGAAAAAAATATTACATTTTTATCAACACCCGCGGGAGATTCTCAGATCACACATCAGTCGTGAGAAATGACCTGACCTACGGCTTATCTGTTATCACTTGGAGACTTGCTTTCCCAATCGCGTATGTACGTGCGGCTACTATAAGGAATGAATTGAGTTATGACGGTGATATAATTTAAATTGCGCAAATAAAATTATGGAATTTCCATAAAATGTTTTTATTCCATTGCATCTCTGGCAGTTTCGGTATAGTTTGATGGTTTCCTCAACAATTTGTTCACCACGTCTTTCCCCCAAAAAATTTTTTGTTTAGATATTATTTCGAGGAAATTTCTAGGTTCATACTTTTTAAGATTTGGAAAAAAGGACTGCGGGATAAAAATAAATAACAAAAATTACTTTATTCATCAGCCATGCTAGTGCTTTATTATTTTAACAATTTCAAAGACTACCTATTTATTTTATATCGAGCTTTGGCTGCTTGTCACTATTTAACAATGCGCATGCTATGGCAATTTTTAACATTGGACAAAATTTTAATATGGAGAGAAAACGAAATGAAGAAAATGAAAAAAAAAAAGAAGAAAATTCCAAGTAAAAGATATTTTTTCCCACAAATATGTTAGGGATTGATTTTTACAACGAGAAAAAAATTGTTTGTATATAATCAGACAGCTCTGATGTCAGTCAAACCAAAGCATCGAGCAGCAACTTCAAGACGATTCGTATTGTAATTGTCGTTATTAAAGCATGCCAGAGAAACGCAATGTCTGTTATCTTTCTCAAAGAATTGTGCAGCACGTGGAATAGTACACTTTATCCTGATATCCAGTCGACCGGTTTGTATGCCATTAGCGTTGAGTTTTAATACTCTTTGAAAATCTGTATTTTGCTTGTTGAGTAGGACCATCATACCGCCTTGTAGTAAATTGTAGTTTGCTTTTGGAACGTATGTCGTATCGATAGATACGGCTGACTCAAAATTCTTTACACCCGAATGGTTGAACTGACTGCAGCTTAGGATATTGTTTTTAAGATCGCAGATACCAATCAAGTTGTTGCTCATTGAGTAACTCAATGTTCCAGATGACGTATTTAGCTGAGTTTCATGCTGTTTCAAAATTGTGCGATCTGCAAATTAAAAAATCAAAGTTAGAAGAATTTTTATAGCATTCGTTTGATATTTTGAAAATAATTACGAACCATCGCCATTTATTATTGAAACTTCTCCTGAAAATTGAACTGTCAAAAGTCCTTTATCAGTTGAACGCAGTGGCATAACGTCAACAATAAGAAGATCTCGGTCGACGGATGACCAAACCGCAGGTCCTTGGACCTTATTTGTATCAAAGTTAACAGACATTTTGCAATACTTATTACCACATACTTTAGAATTCACGAAAAGCACGTCGTAAGAATTTTCGTACGTTGCTAAACTCGGTTGGAAAGTAAAATCTATGTTTCCATTATAGTCGAAAGAATTTCTCACTTTGAGCATCCAACAGTCGCCAAATCGAACACTAAGCAAATTGAAATACGTCTGATTTTCGGTTTTTTCCATCCATACGAGGATCGCTTTGTCATTGCTAAATGGAACAACTCGAATTTTTTCGATGGCACCGTCAGCTTCCAATTTAACCTGGCACGTGTCGGTTGGTCTTTGAAATGGTTCTCGGTCGTGTTCTAATCTGCAATTGTTCGACGCATCGCACAATGCATACAATAATCTTGGATTTTTAAAAGAATGCTCGTCGAAAATTAGCGTTTGATTTGGATGATAAACTCCTCTTGACATCGATGTCACGAATGCCTGACATTGCATTATTGTCAAGAGGAGAAATAAAGCGAGAAAAACGATAGTATGTTGACACATATTGTTTTAGAAGCTGCAAGAAAATATAGTTGAAGAAAATGGTATTTGATAGTTTGATAATTATTATTAAACTTTTTTAATGACAAAATTTATTGACAGTCTATACTTCACTGACTGAACAAGACTAAGAAGTCTGACTAACCAGAATTTCATCAGTCAACTGTTTCAAAGATTTGCAAAATGTAAACAAGTGCATAGCAGAAGATTGAATATTCAGCACTCTAACGAAAGATAAGATTTTTTTTCACTTCGGTTGATGAGTAATATATTTGGACTGAACAAAATAGAAGTTAAGGAATTAATATTGTTTTATTATGTGCTTATTGTAGTGTTGTTCTTGCATTCATAGTACAAGCTTTAAAAAAAATCTAGCTATCTAAGAGTCCTCGTGTTATTAGACAAACAAGCATATGAAACAATTTAAGATTGTTATTTAGTTTTATAATAATATGTATACTGTAGATAATCATTTATAATTTCATAATCAATATATTTTTATTTTCATTAAAAATTATGAATCACCAAAGACATCAATTTTATTTTATTTTTTCGTGTAGCCAAGGGAAAAGTATTCAGAGAAGACAACACATTATCGCTAATTGTGAAACATTGAACGGCGATATCAAGGCGACCTTACTTCTTCTTCGAAATTGATCATTATTTTTGGAGTAACGAAGCAGATCCGCAATAATGATCCTTTTCGTAAAATAACCCCGCATGAAAGTTATGATCGCATCCAATTCCTATAAAATTTAAAAAGCCAACATTATTACCTTGTAAATGAATTTTAATTTGAACTTTTGTGCGATCGTCGATAAGAAATAATAGACCTTGACTTTTAGACAGATTGTACAATGCTATCATCGTCGCTTTGCCTATCGGTTTTTAGAATTCAAATGTGAGTTCGCCCGTTTGCTTGGATTATGAAGATTTTTATGTCTCATTGACTAGAAAACAGTTACCGATGAGATTGTTGCTGCTGTATATGTACATCTGTTGGTGGTGATTGTAGGATCCTACAAATTCTATTCACTAACATTTAAATTGGTATTACACGTGTATGCAGAAATTAGAGTATTAGAGTAAAAAGTTGCAATAACAAAAATTTGCTTTTCAGTACAATAAATTTTATAATTCAATAATTACTTTATTGAATACATAAAATTATTTAAGCATAAATACTTTCATTCGTTCTGCAACTAAACAAAAAAAAATCATCAAGGCGCAGCTACAAAATCATCAATCGAGAAGCACTGAGTTGTCTTGTCGAGGTGACCTTTGTCCTTCTTGGTAGCCGAATGCTCATAGCTTTCAAAGCACGTCGTGGAAAAACAATACTTTCCATCCTTTTCATAAAATATTCCCATTAAAAAATTCAACGATTGATCGCAATCGATGCCTTTGACATTCAACAAACTTAGCACGTTTCCTCGAGAATCCAATTTCAATATCCAATAACGATCAGTTTCAACCAGATCATTAACTAGAATCAGTAAGCCTTGATTAAGATTATACATCGCTACCAGTGCTACATCTTCGTGTAATTGCTCGAATTCGAAAGTGATCACGCCAGAATTGTTATACTGCGAACATTTCAAAGTCTCGTTCATCAAAATGCATACGCCAATCAAGTCGTTATTACATGAACTTTCCATAGATAATGGTGGTATTATTTCTGAATTTTGGTAATGTTTCAGAACTTTGTTACCTATAATTTGAGCAGTCAGTATTTTTTCATGTCTTTATTGCGTTCATTTTAAATATACATGAAATTAATGTACTTACCATTGTTTCCAATCAACGACATTCGAAAAAATGAATTTGGCATAATTTGACTCAGTAGAATGCCTTTATCACGTGAGCTAGAATCCACCGCATTGATATCTATAATTCCATGATGATCAGCCGGGAACCAAGCCACTGGTCCTTGCGTCTCATTCTTTACAACATCAACAGTCAACCTACAGTATTTATCACCGCAAACTTTTGGATACTTAAAAGCCACATCGTATGAATTTTCGTAAGTAGCAGCATCTAACACTTCTAGAAGATACTCTTCGCCAATACTGTGATCGAAGAAAGGAGTTTTAACTTCGTGTATCGAACAGTCACTGAATTTCACGCTTGTTAAGCCGAGTATCGACTCGGAATCCATTTGCTCGTACCAAAGAAGAATTGCTCGATTTTGGCCGAATGGTAAAACACGAACTTGCTTGACTTTTCCATTGTTATCGCTCGCTCGGAGGGTCACCTCGCACTCGTCGATTCCTTTTTCATATGGCTCCTTATCGCGTATGATTATGCACTTTTTGGCGACTGTCGATGAGTTGCACACTGCGTAATGCAGTCTTGGATCTCTTGTGGTGCGGCCATCGAATATCAATTGCTTTGTGGGTTGATGTATGCTTTTTGTGAAAGATGTTACTCGTGCACTGCATTGTTGCAATGCAATGAGAAGTAGGGAAAGAATACCAATTTTCGTGAACAACATGCTCGTACAAACGAGATTTTAGCAATGTGACTTGTAGCACGTTCCAATTTCAATTTACTATAATCTTATAATTGATGTTTTCCTCGAGGGTCTTCTTGGCAGACACATCCGCCAAAATAATCACTTCATTGATAATTCTTTATCTGAAAGTATAACAAAAATTAGCAAACAGTGAAATTATTGAGAAATTTCTTGTTCGTAATCAGTTTCAAAAATAATATTCTAGTCAAAAAGATAGATATTTTTTAATTAAAATTTTGACTTTTTTAAATCAATACTTTACCGGTTTTTGATAATAAATCCCCACGAAAAAAGATTCAAATTAATCTAACGGTCGCACAATAAAAATGTCAATGCTCCGGAATGAAATTTAAACATACGACAGAAACCGCAAATTATCTATGTAAAAATTTAACTATAATATCGAGAAAGTTCTTGGTAAACGGAATAAATAATTAACTATTCCTTCGACTGATATTCATTCCAAGGTTTGACAAAGACTGTTAACAATTCGCGATGAATCGCTTTTTTAAGAGCAAAAACTATCTCGCAGATTTTATATCTCAAATGAGCTCATTTTGTTAACTGAAGATGATTCACAACAACGATTCATCTAATTTCAAATTCGTGAAAGTTTCATTTTTGGGTAATTTTATAATGAAACTTTTCATTTTTTTCAACTCATATAATAATTGTCATATGTCCCTCATCGTTTTTACATTTTTTAATATTTTACGATAAATTTTCAAAGTTCTAATAGAATCCTCATAATAATCAGATAAAGAGACACGTTGATGATTTTATTTCATTTTTTATAAATTTTCTTTCGGTACGCTACTTCCTTTCAATATCTAATATTCAAAGTTATAAGCAAGTAATCGTTATTCGATTGTTTGTACTACTGTTCGTCCACTGACCTTATTTTTCAGCAGTCTATGAATAAACTCACTGATTTCTCTCTTATCGATGAATAAGCACTTATGGGGCAAAATACAAAGTTGTGAAGGCCTAGCTATCATTTGAAAAACAAACTGAATTATAATTTTTTATAAGTAAACTTACACATAATAAGAAATATAAATTTATTGAATATCCATGTATCGAAAATCAATTGTGTAAAAAATAATATCAATATAACTTGTCATTAACCCATTAATATTCGAGTCAAATCTAGGCTAGATAGCTCTCTAAACTAACTACGCCATCCATGGCGTAGCTAAAAAAAATTATCCTTATTTTTTCTTTTTCCATTTCCAATTGTTTATAAAAAATTATTCAAGCAAATTGTTAAAAATTTTGTTTTTTTGACAAACTGATTGCATTAATCGAACTTACAGAAAAAATCAAGACGAAAACCTTTATGGCGTTTTTTATCAGATTCTATTTTGTTCGTGTGAACATTTTCATCCTGGCGTAGTGATTCCTGAGCAAGGTTTATTTATAACAAATTTACACCGACAAAATAGAATCTGACAAAAAAAACGCTAAAGAGGTTTTCGTTTGCATATTTCTCACAAAATTGATCGCCATGATTAGTTTTTCAAAATAACAAAATTTTTGAAAATTTCCATTTGTTTATAACGATTTTACACGAACAAAATAGAATCTGACGAAAAACCGCCATAAAGGTTTTCGTTTTGATATTTTCCGTAGATCCGATTAATGCAATCAGTTTTTCAAAAAAAAGAAAATTTTTAACAATTTGTTTAAATAGCTTTTTATAAACAATTGGAAATAGAAAAAGAAAAAACACAGGTAATTTTTTTTAGCTACGCCGTGGATGGCGTAGTTAGTTTAGGGCTATCTATAGCCTAGATTAGGCTTGGGTACTAATGGGTTGATTTATATTAGTCTGAAATACATTTTCATTTTGTTTCATATTTCGAATTTTATATAAAAAATATTTGATACTTGGCTGAAGTCAAAAGTCTGAACCAAATTTCGAGAGTTATCAAAGGTGACCTACACAGTAATGAGTCAACCGTCGGTGATAATACTATTATTTTCCAGAAGCTCGAAAAAAATATTGTCAATGTATGCGTCGTATTAGATTTGAATATTAAAAATTAATTTTATAAAACAGGGACGAGAAATAAAGAAGTGAATCTGTTACAATATATACATATTTTATTATTTGACTAGATTCATTAACAATTAAATGAAAATGAGCATAATGTAATTATAAATAACGAATAGCAAAAGTCAAATATATTCAGAAATCCCGTTTTCTTAATTTTCATAAAGTATGAAAAATACGTAGTCACACTACAAAAAAGTTTATTTATTTTAAGAAATTCTTTTTTAAAATTCAGCAAATATAAGAAAAATTTTCTTAAAATAAGAAATATTTTCTTAAATTGAGTAAAATTTTCTAAATTTAAGAACTTTTTTTTAAGAATGCAGCAAATTTAAGAAAAAATTTTTGTAGTGTAAAGTAAACATTTCAGTAGCTACGAAGTCCGTTCAAAGTCTGACAAAAAAAATCGTTCCGTAGTAATATAAACGTTTCCTCTTTTTCTTTTCACCGCGCTGAACTTGCCAGTATCGTAACACGCTAGAGACACCCAATATCCATCATCCTCTTCGAAAAATTGCGCAGCAATTGCATTTTCATTCCAATTGCAATCGAATCTTTGAATATACAGATGACCAATTTCCTTGCCATGCGGATTGAAGTGAAGTACTTTGTATCGATTGTAAACGTTATCAATCAAGAGTACAAAAATACCGTTACCACTTGGTAAATTGTGCATTGCCGATACCCAAAAATCATCAAGTTTACCAAATCGTTGTTCAGCATGAAATACTTTGACGCCAAACTCGTCATATTGAACGCATTCGAGTTTTGAGTAAAGAAGGTTACAGATACCAGCTCTTTCGTTCGCGGTGGTGTATGCTAAAGTCCAAGATTTAAAAGGAGTATTGGAATCAGAAGTTACGTGAGAAGTATCATTCGAATGGCGTTTATGAATGTCGAGGATTTTCACTTCTGAAAAATATTCAATATTTATTACTTTTTTTTGGCATTCAAAGTTTTTGTTGGTGATGATTAATTTTGTATTTAAAAAATTTCAAGATAATTCTCTTACCATTATTTTCATTGATCAAAGAAAATTGACTCATCCCGTATCCAACTTCGAGTATCAAAAATTTGTGAAACTTCGCTTTAAACGGCACCAACTCCACAATCTGCTGATGTCTCTGAAATCCAGTACTAAACCACCTCTCGGGTCCATGAATAATATTTCGATCAGGATCTACTCTAAATTTACAATAATCATCACCACATAATTTTGAATTACGATAAACTACGTGATATTCATTGTCGTTTGACGGCAGAGCTAACAATTCAAATTCATAGTTTTTGTTTAGGATATCATCATCAATCTGATAAATATCCGGTAATCTGTGCTGTTTACAATCGTAAAGTCTTACACTAATGATTCCTAGGAACGTTTGAAACTGTGTTTTTTCTAAATAAGCGAGAATCGCACGATCTTTACCAAATGGCACTAAACGTACTTTATCAATGATCGAAGACGCGTTTTTCGTAGATTCGATTGTTACGTTGCAATGATATATTTTCTCTTGATCTTTGCCGTAGATACGTTTGAAACGTTTTATCGTGCAGGTTTTATGCAAATCACTCGAATAACATTGTGCATAAGTTACTCTTGGATCCGTAAAAGTACGTTTATCGAACACTAAAGTTTGACCGGTTTCGTTGTTCATGGGAACGTGAAAATTTTTCAAACTCCAATACAACGCGTCGCATTGTTGCATTCCTAAATGCAACGTCAACGCTAAAACCGTTAGTTTCGATGCTAACATCTTGCCGAAAAAAAAAATTGTCACGCAACTACTTGTAGCGAGAGCACATCGCCGACTAAAAGTATAAATGTGTTTACAAGCTCAAACAACCCGCCGTCGTCGCGAGGAAATTTCGTAAAATCATGGCTAAAGATAAACTTGACCTTTCTTTTCTCGCTTGCCTTGCGAGAGAGATATATATATTGGAAACTGCTTATGCAGATAAGGAAACGACGACGATTATATAATTATAGAGGCATAAAATTTATGTACGCAATACTTTGTTTACATTTTTTTTTTCATGCGCACACGTGACGATATGTTCATTCACTCGATCGTGTCTATAAACCGGTAGGCTATTAATTAAGATTATGCGCGACTTAAACGCCGTAAATAACAAATATGACGTAATTCGTGTACGATAGTCTTTTCCAATCTATAACATTTTTTTTTTTTGCATAAACGTTGTCTTATCTTCCGAGGTGATGATGAGTTTCAATATATA
>JAWWMK010015642.1:0-20935 GCA_035047105.1 Galeopsomyia nigrocyanea
TATATTTTTTTTTTTTAAATTCACTTGATTATAACGAGCGAAACGGTCCGAATTCTCTAATTCGATTATTCATAATAAGTCAACACAGTCGTCCAAATCTGTCCTTTTTCGGACACCGCAAGTCATCTCTCGACCGCACGCTCAATTAACATCGCGCCACCGTCACCATCTCCGAAAGAGACAAACGCCTTGTAATGTAAGAAAAAAAAACGGAAGCTGTAAAACTCGCGACTATATAAGTTCGAAAAATTATCTTACATAAGAGAGAGAGAGAGAGAGAGAGAATTCGGACCGCCTACGTACACGATGCACAAACAGTCTAACGGTTTAAATACGCGTTTCGAGAGCTTGCGCAAAGTTTAAAGAGAGAGAGAGAGAGAGAGAGAGAGAGAGAGAGAGAAAAGAAACATATCGTAATGAATGAACTGGCCGTGCGGCTGAGCGTCTCTCTGTATTCCCCTCTCTCTTCATCTCGCGTGTGTGTCTCGGAGAGAGCGAGAGAGAGAGAGAGAGAGAGAGAGAGAGAGAGAGAGAGAGAGAAAGAGCGACTAGTCGCGCGCGGGTTTACTGCCTCATTCAAGCCAACGAGCCAGTCTCGAACGCAGCAGCACGTTTTGCCCGCACGCCAGTGTCCCTGACTTTCGCGCTGATAATCTTTCTCTCTTTGGTGCATACAGTGCGTGGGTGTGAAGTGCATTCTATCGACCACGGCCAATTATGGAGCCCGGGCCAATTGCGGTAAGTCTGTTGTTTTTGTTTTTTTTTTTCTCGGATGTGGCGTGCAGTCGCGTCGTCGTTCAGCCGAGGATTGTAGATTACAACTTAGCCGGTTTGAAATTGGATTTACCTTTATTATTTTTGTTTGACGGACAAAGAGTTTTGTTACAACGGTATATTTGGAGTAATCAATGTATGAAGGCTTGGTGACTGCATAAACTGCATAATAATGAGACTCGAGATGACAGTCACTTTTGATAAATGCATGGAAAAATTACTATGCTTCGTTCGGAATAACAAACGCGACGGATGATTATAAGGTTTGCAAATCGGAAATTACAACAAAAGGTCACGTATCGTATATATAAATAGACCAAAACGGATAATTTATCGAAACTTATAAATTAAAAAGAAGAAAGAAAAAAAGTGTATAGAGTCGAAGAATACAATTCAGCGCCGTATAAGGCAGCTATAATAACATACAGCAACAATAAACGCGCTAACGTTATAAACGGTAATGGCAGAGCATGCTAATAAAAAGATATAATTTATAGCGAGGCAGCGCTCATTTCTCTCTCTCTCTCTCGTAATAAACATCAACGCCAAATACGGTCTAAACCCGCGCGCGCGTGCAGGCACATTAATATCACCAAAGAAAAAAAAATGAATAATCGCTCGTATTGGTATTATTAATATTAAAAGCGATCCATTCGAGCGATTCGATTTATAGAAAAATAATAATCTCATATGCGTATAACGCGCATAATACACATGCGTCGTCTAATTGGTCGAGCAATTTAGTTCACAACAACCTGCGCCGCGAAATGAGAGATCGCATACCGCGACAAGTTTTGCATGTATGTATATATATCTATACACAAGCTGTATAGCAGCAAGCGGGCAACTCATAATATTCTATCGTCGATCTAGCCTTATTCGTATTATATATATAGGTACCGTATATGCTAAAGCTATAAGCGAGCTTGTGAAATTATTAAAGTGACAGATTTTTCCTTTTTTTTTTCTTTTTAGTTTTTCCATTCGTTTTACATAACGACGAAAAACTCGCTTTTAATTGTATAACCGCGATGGAAAATGTATAATGTATACATACGCGTGCGCGCGCGCGAGTGAAAGGAAATGAACACTGAGTTTTGATGAATGAAAGGAGTGGTGGAGGGAGAGACAGTGAGAGAGAGAGAGAGAAAAGAACCGGTCCCTCTCTTCGTCAATGAACGATGCAGCACGCGACGCTATCTTATCCGACCACTGCTTAACGTTTTTTTTTTCGGCGTGCAACTTCCTTTGAGACAATCTCTTTCTCCCTCCCTATATGCGGTTAATTTCCAACTAGTTGATGCACTCGTTTGTTTCATTCACTCGAGGGTGTATTTTTAGTTCGATGTGATTAAGACGCCACAGCTTTTTGTCTTTTTTTTTTGCTTTGAGACGTGATTGGGTTTCGATGCGATCGGTTGCAGCTGTTGATTATTGATTCGAGAACCTGCTGCTTAAAATGAAGATTTTGTGTTTCGAATTCTGAGGGGATAAAGTGATTTTTGTCGGTCCAATCAAGACGAGAGTTTTTGATTAAAGTTGAATTTATACGAATCTTCGTGTATATAGAGAATATAATATCATTCAGAGCACATTATTTTTCAAATGATTTATTTATTTATTGCAATTAGGCTATTCCTATAATAATTTTATTTCACCTCAAAATAGCATTGTGATCACACATTAATTAATCGTTAAAATCAACTTTTCATACTGGTAGGTCGTACAATTTCCATGATCCCATGTATTTTAAAACTGAGCACGAGGAAAATACGAAGGTTTTATAATTATCGCAGAGTTCATCTATATTTAAACGAAAATTTCCAAATGCTTAATATTCTAAGCGAGTTCTGAAGGCCAAGTCGAAGCTAAACAAAAGCATATATTTCGAAACTTGTATCTGTTTCTACATACGAAGAGAACAATCCTTGTCGAAAAAATCTTTTTTTGGCACGGCACGCATTGTCTTCAAATTAGGTTGAAAAAATCGAATAAATTTCTACTCTCGGTTGGACTTTTTTAATGATTATAATTTGAAATCTCGAAATCGAATGAAATTTTCATATCTAAAACAGACTTCATAAAGTTTAACACGCAACCTAATCGATAACCACTCCTCGAAACACCCAATAAACTTTCATCTAAAAATGTATATGTAAGAGTCTCTCGAGCTACAGATATAGCGTTATACTTCCAAATTAGGGAAAGATCATCGTCTCGCTCGCTCGCGGGACATTTTTCTTTTTTTTTTTTTTTAATTGACGAGAGAGCACATCAAGTGCAGAGCGCTCCCGCGGGGGCGTGCAACGTCGACGCTATATAGCGTTCGAGTTATATTTTCGCTTCCCAACCTAATTCAGCAGTTCTAGAGTTACGCGTTACGTGTCGCGGACGAGGCTTTTGCCCCAAAAATAAAATCTAGCCCAAAAGAGAGCGAGAAAACTCCACGCGAGAGCGCAAACGGAACATCGCACCGTTGCAGTTTTGCCGCCGCCGCCTCCTCGCTCTTAATAATGACAGATTGCTTCATCGCGCGCGCTCTGTTCTTGGCTGCATTTTTTTTTTGAACTAATTTTAGATATACGTGTATTTTGTTTTGCCCCCCCCCCCTTTCCCCGAGGTGATGACGACTAATTGGTTATGCCATGTTGGCCGAGAAAAGCGTTAATGATTTTATTTCGGAATTGAATCGTTGGTTCTGGTAATTACACGAAAGTGTCAGGTTTATATGAAGGATTATATGTAAATCTTCATTTGGTTTGTGGGAGTGAAAACTTTATTGACCTTTTTGGCGAATTTTTTTTTGTGAAATGAATGGCATTTCATTTTTCCAATTTCATATTTCGTTATGTATTAATTTTGATTATAATTTAACTGTTATCGGGAATGAAAATGGAAACGGATAATGATTGAGATGACTTTTATTAAGATTGTAAATGGCGACTTTTATTCATAAATTTGTTTTTGCAAAAACAAAATCGAGCAATGTATCGATGAAATTTTCTATTTGCTCAATCTCATTTCAAAGATTCATCGAGTTTTCCATTCTAAAATATTGCAATGTCGAAACTTTGTATTAAAATTGGCAGTAGATCCAAGCCAATAACACCAACAACTACCAGACCATCTCTAATTGATACTGTCACTGAATAAACCTACAATTTCAAGATAGTCAATTAAAGCAAACTACAAATCAACAAATAATACACAATCGTTTCTTTGTTAGCATACCATTTAACGATCACTGCAGTCCTTTCACATAGAAAGCAAAAAAAAAACTATACTCAAGATCTCTTTGCATTCGCAATCAGTTAACCATGTAAATTAGCGTATATCGATAAAATGATAAAACAATCGTTCCTCGGCCATAAAAAGATAGTGATTTCTCGCCTTGACTGCGAAACGTGAAAGAGAGATAAAGAGAAACAGGAGGCGGGCAATTGACGCCGTGAACGTGCACGGCTAGAAAGGTGAGCGTCGAGGCGAAATAAGGGGGTAAAGTAGGTGGAGATTGCCGGCTTCGTTCTGCCAATGGCAACTCTATTTTCCAGTCGCGCGCGCTTTTTTCCAATTCGCACGCGCCAATCGTAATGTGGACGTTTGTGTTTTAGTTCAATGCTATCGTACGGATTATGAAAGGATTCTTTTGTATTTATTTTTGTTTTTTTCGGGGGGGAATAGTTATTGGAATTTAGTATGCTTGAACCTTTCGCTTTGTGTCGGATATTTATCTGTTGAAGTTAACTTGGTTGTAGTTTAGAAATCTGTAGTTTATTTGTTTGTTTATTACCGTGTGGGACAATGCGTAGCTTGTAAAGCGTAAGGAAATATTTTATGATCTATTCAATTGGGAAACACGCATCTTTCAATTTATTCAATGACGTTACATCTTTTCAAATGTTGATTTTCATTTTTATTTATCATCTTATTTGTCAATATAGTTAGAAAAATGTAAAATTTTCGCGTAAAACACTACCAATTCATTGGTAATTTTATCTTCAAAAAATGTGCTGTTCAATTATTCTAATTGAAATTTTGGATATCTTTTTGAATTACTTCATCAATTCACCATATAGATTATGGAGTTTTCCGCTTGTTTTTGTATATTTATATTGAAAAAGTTCAAGTATTTTTTTTATTACAATAATTCTATACCTATACTGTTCATGAAATTATATATTCAATTATATCAGTGCCTGTGAAGTCATTACTAAAATATCTTTACATAAATATATTATAATATTTCTACATAAATTACTTTTTTCTTGAGATTCGATTGGTGAGTTAATCAGAGAAGAATTGTTGATAAACTTGTTGTTCAAAATAAGTAGACTTTCTTTCCATTTCTTATGAGGTCCTAATATTTTCCACACCATATAGAATCGTAAGATTCATTTCAAACATGTTATCCGAATATTTCCATATAAATAATATCAACGCGAATAAATAAATGTCGTAAAAGAAACTTCATAAACATAATATGATAAATACATGAATACGGCACGAACAAAGCGAACAAAGCACTTTTCGAAACGAACAGCTCAATCAACGCCGTATAGATATGAAAAAAAAAATAATAAAAAAACCGCAGCAATACCATGACCGAAACAAGAAGCTGCGAGAAACAGAGACAGACAAAGAGAAGCTGCTTCGTGACGCGAAAAACCTTAAAGGAAACCATCAGTTGCGCCAATCGTGCGTCGCGTATATACCGCTACGCATTTGCATTCGTGTCATATACGCCAATGGCGTTTATAAAACGTGGGCGTATCATGTGTACAAACGGTGCCAAAGTCGGGCCTTTGGGGAAAATTTTTTTTGGTCGAATTATATATATGTGATGCAATCGACGCGAATAAAACGGAAACTATAACCTTCTCATTCGTGAAAAAAAAAAAAATCTCTCCTCCGATATATATGTACACACACAGACAGAATTTCGCGCGTAGGCGAAGCTTTTGGTTCGCCAACTCTCTAAGACGACTTTGTGTTAAAACTCTCTGCAAAAGCTGCATTAATTATCGCGCATATACCGTTTCGTAAAACGCTATAATATGTGCGCGCAGGAAATGTCTGTGTACGCGCCTTTCTTCGACGAGGCTGCGCGCGCGAGACGGCCCGTAAACTTCATAATCGGACTCGTTCTCCAACGACAGAAAGAGAGACTTGCTCAATTCGTGCACTTAAAACGTTACTTCCTTTCGTAAACTGACATTTTTGTGCTGTGTGGATTTTATGAGATGAGTTATGCGCTGTGCGATTTTTTTTTTCTTAGAACGATCGAATCTGCTTTGTAAAGATTAATGCATGTAATTTTCTTTTTTTGTAGAACCAGATTTCATTGAAACACGTGCTTGAGTAATGCATTGCCTATTTTGACGTTATTTCGTAATATAGTAGTTGACAGACGGATGTGAGTAATATTTCTTGGTTGTGAGATCTTTTGATTTGAAGTAGAATATTGGAAGAAAATATGAGCTTTTATTTTATCAAATATCAAGGCTATAAGTTTTCATAACTTTTCTATTATTATTCATTCAATTAATCGATCAAACTTGTAACTTCAGAAGCCCGGCTGAAGATAATTTTATAACACAGATGCCTTGTTTTATTCGTGAAGTTCTAAGATCATCATGCAAAAACTTTATTAACAAACTTTTGAAACCGCTAAATTTGTTTGAGTTTCAGAGGAATTGAATAAAGTATGATACAATTATTATTATCAACGTTTAAGTATTTGAAATTATCTAGTAAAAAATGTGTTCAATGTAAAAAACATTCAGTCAAGATTATGGCTAAGAATTCGTTTGGAGCTCTTCGAAAATAGCTCGCTGTTGATCATCGAAAAGAGTTTATTTCCGTTTGACTCCTTTTTCGACCGGAGCTTTTATCGCTATAGCACTTCAAACTTGGATTTCCAGGCTAAATTTGTAAATGACAAAACAAAACAAAAGAAAAAAAAAGAATCTCTCTTACTTTCGAAAATATAACCTCAATCCAAAACGGAAAATCCAAACTCAAACCGTGCCAGGAAATAAAAAAAAAACCGAGCTTGCAAATGAAAAAAAAAACCTGTATATCAAAAGTATAATAGTAAATCTCGTATTTCCGCGTGCTTGCAAGCTCACGGCAATGTCGGCGCGTGTCGGGTTACAATTGCAAAGCAAACTTCCTTTTAAAGCTCATATTTCCAACTTCCAATTTGGTCGGTCGGTAAAGTCCGAAAATAGTCGAGTAACTTACAGACACATGCGCACACTCGTATACATGCGAGAGAGAGGCGGGGAGGAACTATCCGAGAGAAGGCGCGCACGTGCGCCCCACCCGCGCACAGAAACGACGACGACGACGACGACTACGAGTCAAAACTTGCCGTGGCGGCAGTCTCTCGATTTCGACTCTTGAGAAGCGATCTCTCAGTCATCCCGGCGTCGTTCGGCTGTCGCGCGCGCATTAATGTTGCCGGAAAGCCAGTTTCCCGTCACAGGTATAACAATTCGCCAATCGACAAAGTGCCAAATTGATCATCAGTGTTGTTTTTTTTTTCTCGTTTAAATGGTGTATGTGTTTGTGTATCGTGCATGTGCAGCTTTTTATTTGCGCGAGCTTGCAAAATAGCACAAAAAAAAAGTAACGATTACGGTGTGTATGGGTGTGTGGGAGGAGTCGCGGGGTGTGATATTTCGAAAAGCACGCATTTTCGGCGCGGCAATTCGCCGGGTGGCGTAATCCCAAATACGGCCTGAGAAATTTGAGAGAGAACCGAAAATAGTGGCGCACGGCCAAACGCTCTCTCTCGCTCTCTCGCACACTAACTAAAAATAGCTAAAAAATAAATTGTACGTTACGCGCGCGCAGCAGAAGGCAGCCACCACTCGATGATCTTTCTTTCTATTTGCACCGCCACCCGCAACTTTGCGCGAATGTTGTTATTTTCGTTGGTGAGCGAAGCTTTTTTTTTTATTTTGGCGGTACGCTTTGAGGGAGAAAGTTGTCACTTTACGACATTTCGTATGATGATTGGGTTATGTAAATGTTTTAGGTGCGTTGGCGGATTGGCGCTTTTTTTTCTTTCGGTTTTTGGAGAATGTTTAGGCAATCGATGATAAAATATTTTTGGAAAGTCATTTCGACGTGATGTGATTTTGGTTTCTTTGGAATTCTTCATTGATTGTCAATTGATTGACGATACAATTTGCTGTCTATTGTCAATTTAAAAAGAAAATGGTAATTCAACAATTAGTAATGAGTATACTTTAGTCGTGTAGGACATTTAATGTCATATGAATAATGTATAGAAGGCCAAACACGAAAATTCGATTGCCTGCATCTTCATGGGAGATTATGAAACACATTATCGCATAGGATGAGTAATCGGATAAGAGATGACGAGTAGAAAAGGAGGGGGAGGCGTGTAGACGCAGATGCAACTGTAGGCGAGGTCAACGAACTATTTTTCTCTTTACCCCTATGCAAGATCAATATCGAACATACGCGCCGCCCGTTGGACTTGTAATATCTCTGTAATTGATAACTTTTTCGAGTAATACAAAAGATTGTCTTGAATTATTCAGAAAGAAAAAAAAATCAATAATATGCAACGCGCGCGTATAATAAAAAAAACCAAGAAACGACTTTCCTTTTGACGTATTTTCCTTTTTTAGTACAAGCACTAAAAAAATTTTTTGTTTACATCTCTTACATAAATATTATTCGCGCTTGAAAGTCGATCCGCGAGGCGACGAGAATAAACCTCCGATGCGGCCCAAGTGCGTGTATAGTTTTGCAACATCGTCAGTTGGTTTTATAGCATGGCCATTTTCATTTTACCGCGAATCTCCAAAAAAAACGAGCATTCCGAGAACAATTAAAAGAAAATGTTCGTTTTTCTTTTCGTTTGTTGTTCACACAGGGGGCATTATGCAAACTGAGGAAGTCGTGCCCTGCGCGCAATCGACGGGTTTAGAAGACCTGGCAACAACGGATCGTCTTCACTCGCAACAACACCAGCAGCCACCAGCGTCGCTTCTCTTTTGTCCACCAGTGCAACAACTTCACATACCTTACAATCCACTCGTGAGTATGGCTGTGAAGCAAGAACCGCAGGAACACGAGGATGAACGCGCACGACAGTCCAGTACGCTCAGGTATATTATTACTTCCAATTTGGTTTTCAACACGATAAACTAACCGATTCGTGTTTTTTTTTTCTCTTCTTTCACGTTACAGCGCGCAAACCGAGCACGAGGACGCGCAAACGGAGCAGCACAAGTGTCAAAGCGCAGCTGCGAGTGGGCAATCGAGTCCGGAGTTCGAGGTACCGCCGGTCGTTCAACCTACGGTGGCTTGCCAGCAAAACGGTTGTAAAAAACCACCCAGGTAACGTATACAGCGACGATTGATCTGTACATATTTCGGAGGCTCTCACGTTATCAATTTTCTCGATAATTACACTAAATTTCAACGTGAGAGTCTCCTGCAATAGCCTTCAAACGACGTACACGTAGCCACAATATTTGCAGTGGTATCCGCAGAAAATCCCGCTGGAAGCTCAAGTTCCATCACCAGGCTTTACCACCCGAGTACTTGGATCACTACGAAGCAGCTCTAGCTCAAGAAGCGGCGCTCAACTCGTCAGCCCCAACAACGGAATCTCGAGTGGCAAGTCCATTACCACCACAACCATTACCAGGATCAGCACCACCAGTACCACCAGCAAACGTCGACGTGCAATCGTGGCTGCAACGACTGGCGGCGATGCAAAGTGAATTCTATTCGGCGCCAGTTCAACCTCAGCCACCGGTAGCTTCGTCGAGGAGATCGGTAATAACGTCGACGCAGCATATGCAACAACAACCGAGGCCACCGATGAAGTATTCGGATCTGCCATACATGGGCGAAATCACGCTCGACAATAGCAAGCCAAGGCGGGGTAGAAAGCCGAAGAAGGCTGACATTTGCCACTTGATTTACAAGAACTACGGGACGATTTTGCCAGGGACGCCTGGTTTGGAGGACAGATCGAAGTTGCCGCAGGAGAGGATCGACGTCAGTTTAAAAGAGCCCGCAGCCGCCGCGATGGCAGCGGGGGCAACGGCAGTTTCCGCATTCCAACGTACGGATATACAGAATAGAATCAGTAGTTTGCTAGAGAAGCGATTGACTCAGGAGCGACGTGCCCTGGAGTCGGTCGAGCAGGAGGAGCCGATGAATCTCTGCATCAGAGATTTGAATTTGTTGAAGATTCGACTCGGCGACAGGCAGCAGTCGACGACGAGCGCGTTCAATTCGTGCAATTCGAGAAGCGACGGTTCCAGTGATCCCGAAGACGTCGAGTATCTTGCGCCAACGACGGAACTCGATCAAGAGTCCAAAGGCGCCGAGAGTAATAGTCAGATGTTCGGTAGCAACGAGAATAGCGAGAGTAATGGTATTATCGAAGATTCGACGTCCAAAGGTAATCCCAATTTGCTTTACTGGCCGAACACCAATGCATTCCTTCATCCCGTGGCTCTGCAGTCGCAGTTTATGTATTATCAGAAGATGGCCCAAGAGAAGGGTTTACCAGCTAATCCCGAGGTGACTAAAGATCATCAACATCAACAACAACAACAACAACAGCAGCAGCAGAGGATCGTACCGAAATCGATATACACGATGCTGGAAGCTCACAAGCCAACCGAACCAGTTCAAGAACCAAGCACACCGTCGCCGCGACCAAAGCGAAACTCGACGTCGTCGGGTCAGCCGTCGCAATCGCAGCCGATGAAACGGAAACGCTCGGCGATCTTCATCCCGCCGATGCCCACGGAGAACAACAACAATCCCGCGACCGAAGTCAGCATCTGCAAGTTCAAATTCACCGGTGGCGCCAAGCCGAGCTTGCAGGAGAAGAAAAGCTTGTCCGTGGATTCGGGCGGGAATTTCCGTTACTACAGCGGCACCGGCGACAAGAGCATGCGGGGTTACGAGTTTTTTCCGCGAGAGTCGCTCCAGCAACCGGCCAATCAAACGACCAACAACACCGGGGCATTTCTGAACGCAACCGCTGCCGAGAGGATTCAACCGGCAACGACACCGTGCCCGAGACCGGTATCGGTTTGCTCCACGGACGACAGTCGCAACAGAAAGAGAAAAACCAGGAAGAGCATGCAGAGGGAGAAACTCGAGCAAACCTTCAAGGAAAAAGGCTTTCTCATACAGACCCAACAACTCGAGTCGGCAGAGGGCGCCACTTATTGCAAGTTTCGTCAGTTGCGAAAATTCACGAGATATTTGTTCCGTAGCTGGAAGGATTATTTACCCGGTGAATTGACCGAGTCGGATGCTGCCGCCGCTGCTGCTGCTCAAGCAGCCGCGGCCAACGAGCTGCAGCAAAGTTTCGTCGAGCCAAGTCTCAACTGACCTGCATTTAATGTGATGTGCGCGTGGTGAGAGAGATGCGTTTGTATACATGTATTTTGCGAGTGTGCAGTGACAGTTAAATTGCCAAGTCGTGAGTCTCCAAGTGTGATAACGTGTCTTACTATATGTATATATGCTGGGAGAATGTACGTTAAATGCTTGTTATTATACTCGAGCGGATGAGAATTCGCCGTTACGAACGGGAAATTATAAATATTGTTTTTTAAAACGTTCGCGCGCGCGTGAAAGCTCTCTTATTCTTCGATGTTTTACTAAAAAAAAAAATGTTATTTTTTCTCGCATCACAATCAATATATAATCGTTTATCGTTGTTGTATGTTAATAAGCATCGGCCCTCGCGCACTTGTAAATAAACTCGTGTAAATATATATAATCTCGCGAATGTGTGCGTGTAACGATGATGAATTAAACAATAAAGTGCATTTTTCTCGAAGTGAGTGTGATTAAATGCCGTGCCAAAGACAAGAGACTGTTGACGTGCTGAGAATTTAAAAATAAAAAGTGTGTTCACCAAAGAGATACATATATTATATACGTATATTTTATTTGTACATACTAAACAAAAAATATATGCGAGCATCTGTGTGTGTAAATGAGAGCAAGAGCGATCGAGCGAACGAACGAAATCTAGTCCCCCGTTTGTACTTTGTTAAAATAACGCCTTTTCAAGTGCCTGATGATTCAACGATATCGAGGATATATATATAAGAAGGGGTTGTATTTTCTATAAATATATATACACGCGAAAAATCGATGAATTATGATTAACCGATGGTTTGCAATAAAAAAAAAACTTTGTTACTAATAGCTACTCAAAAGTCTGTTTCTTTCAATTCGTATATATACGTCGATAATTATTTTTCAGCAGGATCGAGATTGCAGACACACATCATAAACGGTGCACACGTGCGTATATGTATATATGTGTGCAAGAGAGAAAGGAGCGCATGAAAGAGAGGATTCCCATTCATGCATATATACGCCCATTCAGGTATCTCTTGCTCACCTTGAAGACCTTTTTCTTTCTCTCTCTCTTTCTCTCTTGCGAGCAACAGCCTGATAGCCATCTTCCACACAGACTCTTTCTCTCTTTCTCTATGTCGCCTTCGTTATGATCCTCAGCCTGTTTTCCCTATATCCCTTCTTTGTTTACCTTTCGATGTTCTTCAGTCTGAAGATTATAGGACGAATAATTATATACTCGAAAATACGGCTTGATACGCTTTAAATATCTCCTTTGCATATGCAAACATATGGCGAGACAATAAAAATTCGAATGACGCTTTGGAGTATTACTTTTAAATTATTCAGTAGCTTTCGAATAATTGTTTTTTTTTTCTTAATTTAATTGAAGGTAGCTTGAGAACAATGACGAATATGTATGCAATATGTCGTTTTAGGTTTATTATGTATGAATATTTAATGACGATTACTCATCCTAAAAAAACTGTTTACCGAATTATTCAAGTGGAAATTAAGTAAAAATCCAAATTTATTTCCATATCCAATAGCCTTAAGCAAACTACAGCCCACATCGATTCATGCACACACCCATCGACAAAGCTCTGATTACAGTTTCAAACGGATTATTACCAACATTCATCGCGAACAATTGCCCATAGATTCGCGGAAATCCAATCCGTCGGTTTGTATCCCAATAATCAGCATTTAAATCACACGCAACGTTGTATTGTGTTATTTTGCTTTTTCTCTCACACGTCGCGCGAGTTTCCTAATACGGATCGTCGGTGTCGAAAAAAAAAAAAAAAAGGAAACAAACAGCAAACGCTTTTGAGCGTTCCTCTAATATTCCCTTAATTAAGTGTATGCCACCCACTCGCTGTTGCGAGCCAAGCGATCGCCGATAGGCGTATGTGTCTGGTGCGCTGTGCGCGTTGCACTCGAGACAAATTGAACTTTTTCGCTGGCGAACCTGTCTCCTCCCCCCCATAACCAGGAGAGAAGTACATATACACACACGCGCGAAGAGAGAAAGAGCGATCCTTCGTCTACCCATGAGACTGCAAGCGCGAAGGCCTGTAATCTTCGCGTGCATGTTATATCTTTTTACTTGACGCTTAAAGGAAAACGGGTTTTCGCATGCTTGATTTTTATTTCGAACGCGACGTGGCCCCCGCAGGTATTACTTACTTTAAAAGCCTCGCTTTGTATATATATATACATATGGAATATATACGTTTTCGAATAGTTCGCTTATATGTACAATGTTATATCGCTCGACTGGTTGTTGTTTTTCCTTTTCTTTTGCTTTGCTCGATTTGAATAAGAAGTCATTCATTTTTCTTCTTTTTTTTTTGTCTCGCGATCGCCGACTGAAGATAATATATGGCGACGAACTTTCTATTCGAAACGTCAATTTTATAACTACGTCGTTATTCTGCGCGACGAGACAGAGTACTGAATTTATAACGAGACTGATAACAAACTGATACGGAATTGTAATTTTAATTCAACTTTAATAACAATGTATTAAAGTCACATCAATTACTCGGTGTTTTTGTAATGAAAGAAGTAGATAAAAATTTAATTGATTTCATTCATTATTATATCTAAAATCTTTTTAGGAATTACGATGATTCATATTAAAGAAAACCTTCACAAAACGTTTTACATACAGATTTTAAAATAAAAAATCTATCAATAACTATCGGATAACAAAAATCGCACGAATCCATCATCTATTCCGGCGAATTTAGGCGACCGATCGAAACGACAAAAAAAGAATCTCGTTTACTTTTTCGTTCTTTCATCATTCCGAGATTTGTACTTGAGAGTCGCGTAATTAACGCGCCAGGCGCGTGTCTGACGTGAGAAAAAAACGCGTGGGCCGTATATAGCAGTTGATTGAAATACACGTCGCGCGCGCCCGACAATGTGTCGGTTTACGACACGCGTTTAATGGCACGGCGGAACAATCGATATTAATTGATAAATTATTAGGTGGCAAATATATTATCCCTTCATATCTAAAAAAAAAAGAAAAAAAAAACGATCGTTCAAATGAAAAATCACGTACGCTAAACGAGTATAAGGAATAAATAAATAAATAAATAAATAAATATATATTTATATAACCGGAACTCTCTCATCGCCTACGCACTTTCAACTTCGTCTGCGATACTGGCGGTTGCGAGCGCAATGCACGCGAGGAGAGGTATATGTATTTTTACGAGCGTGCTCTCTCTCTCTTACTCGGCGCTTTATTCAAATACAGATGAAAATAAAGCCTTGGACGATGTTTATATGACATTGTAAAAGGAGAAAGAGAATATCGAGAACTGCTATTTATATCCTTGCTCGGATTATCCTTTACTGCCCTCGATTGTTATTTTCAAATGGTTCGAGCATTAGTTCGCAAAATTTTTAATACTTATATCTTAATTGGTTTCGAAAGTTTTTTTTTTCATCATCAAGGTGTGAGAAAAACCACAGTGTCGTTTTTGTAGCCGTACACTTGTCTGTCTTTGAAATACACGGGGTTCCTCGTCAAATCTTCGATATAGATTTTAAACACTTTTTTTAATTTCGTCCGGCATAGCTTTCGAACCGGCTGCCAATGCGAGATTGTCGTAGTAAGTCAACGTTTTGTTGGGAGCCATGTAATACGCTTTACTTGCTGATACGTCATCGAAAAGTTCGGAGTCTCTCAATATCTTTTCACGGGATGGTAAGGTTACAGTAGCGTCTAACACGGCCGCGACGTATCCCGCCTATCAAAAATAAATGTTGTTCGAGCAAGATATTTCCAAGAATAATAATTTTTTGTCGAAGTGTCGTTGTAGTGTCGACCTGAGCGAAAGGAACCAAACATGGAAAGCCACGATGAGGCAAGTCAATAACAGACATGGTAGGATGTTCGGCATTGATCAAGTGTTTGTAAAGTAGTCGTACGTATTTGTCTTGGACGACGTTGATACCGGTGTTCTCGTCTAAGACTGGATAAGCTTACAAATAACCGGTGCACATGACAATCGCGTCGGCTTTGATTTTCGAGCCGTCGCTCAGGATAAATCCACTGCTGTCGGCTTTCTTGACTCCTATGGTTTTTCCTCTGTGTTCGCGGGTAATTCCACGTCGAGTCTGATGTTTGAACAAACGAAAAAAAGGTTTAGATTTTTTCTTGAGGGGTAAGAACGAGACTTTGAAATTCGATAATGCCTATGGCTGACTTAAACTTTTTTGGTGTATTCGTTGATTTGAAGAGCGATATCCATGCCCGAAAAAGAAGCTCCCAATACCAAGACAGTTTGATTTGCAAAAATCTCTGGTATGCGGTACGATTTGCTGTGCATCACTCGGTCCTTAAAACATTCCATTCCCTTGATCTTTAGAATATTTGGTTCGTGGAAATTTCTGCGAGAAAATTAAAATTTTAGATTTCTGCTGTGCAATATGTTGCTCTTATTATAACACATACCCAATTCCGACTACCGCGGCGTCACACGTCAAATCGTAAGTTTCTTTTGTATTTAACTTTTGCAATTGGAAAAGCCATTTGTTCTTTGACTTGGAGCTTACTTTTTCAACTCACGCGTTGAACTGAAAAAAAGTACATTCCCACAAATTTATCTCGAGGCTCTATAAATTATATTAAGTTTCACGCAAAAAGATTGAAAAAAATTGTCTTTGAATGTTAAGGCATTTCGATGATTATTTTAAATATTGACGAATAATTCAACTAGTAAGATTTATGACAAAACATAATGAATACATAACAAATTTAACTTCATCCTCCTCTTTCCTATATAATTAGGTTAATAGTCTTAATAAATGATTTACGTGATATGGGCTTTCGAATTAAAATATTTATTACAAAAGGGCTATTTACAAGTCAAACTATTTACACATCCCGACGGAAGATCGCATCATTTAATTCGAATCAGCTATGTCTAACACAGTGCTTAGACTCATCGGCATCCAATTCGATCCATTTTGATTGACAAATATAGTGTTCTGGTCGATGCATGCCTTAATGTTGCCAATTTTGTAGATCTGTTTGCCATCGTGGAAACGATTGTTCATTGGCATAAACAATATGCCTCGCTCTTCGCACCTTCGCTCGACAATGTCTCTGAAGCCACTTGGGGCATTAGCGTGATTTGACATAAGTACTTCTTGTAACCTCTGCAACAAAAAAAAAGAATGGAAGATTAGAAATTAGCTCCAATTATGAGGATTATTCGCAAGAGATTAGCAAATAAACGAAAGTATTACCTCTATCCTGGGTTGTGGCATTGCTGCTACTTGAGGTTGACGCTCCAACGTATTCAAATATGAGACTTGCTCTACAGATCCTGGTTGTAGCCCGTCCGAAGTGTTCACGGCTCTCATCATCATTTCAAGGGCTTTGCGGAAATGATCTGTAAATGTAACAATGAAAGACGTTAGAATAACATGTAAACGGCAATTTAGTTATGCAGAGAAAAAAAAAGTCGCACGTGCCTTTGATTACTGGTTCAGCAAGGACTTTGTCACTCAACATTCCTTTCCAGCCCGTGTACCAGTTAGTGACTTGCTCGTAATTCGGATTGTGATTCAACCATAAGCCAAGTGAGTGCAGCCACTTGGGGAAGAAGAATTTGTCGAGCATACCAGCCATAGTGTGTGTAGGAAGCGTATCTCTCCAATCGTAGACCCAATGCCAATGATCCAAGTGCTGCTGATGAGGATTAATGACCAATTCCGACAGAGTCATCTGCAGTTTAGGAAGGATATTTTTAACCAAAAATGCATCCATGTCGCCTCTCTTGAACACTTGCTGCCAAGGCTGTAACATGAGTCTTGCAGATTGATCTGATGGATGCCACGCTTGAAGTGCAAAGCTCAATTTTCTCCTAATTATTGGATATATCTGTGTATCCATTCGTGTTTCTGTAAAGTATTGAAACAAATGTTAATAAACGACTTGATGAAAGAATGAGATCGAATGATTGATAAAAGTATACTCACTCATCAAAGGTAACCATGGGTGAATCCACGTGTGTATTGGGACCGTATCTGTAACTGGATTCCATTCTTCAACTTCTTGTGTTAGTTTTGGAAGAATAATATTTTCTAGAATGTTATCCATGATCCAAGGCGATAAAAGCGGTAACCAATATTCGAGTAAGTCAATCAAACCTTCTGGTTGTCTACAGGCCCATTCTCTGGAAGAAATAGATGTCCAATTAGTTATTTATTTAATCAATAGCTGGGTATACATTTGATGAATAAGAAAGTAGTTGATACATACTGTACAGCTCTGCGAATACACGGCATCCATGCATGCCATACAAGTTGTTCATACGGATTCATAGATCTAGTTGGTTGATTTAAACGCCCATACTCCAAAATGTCTTTCCACTTTTTGAACAGCTGTAAAGGTAACTGTGGTAGTAATAGTGGTCTCCAATTTTTTAGGTAATCCGTGATTTTGGGAATAGCTAAGCTACTAGCCATATCTCCAAGTCCATAAGCTTTGTATTCTTCATAGTGTCTTTCTTGTAACTCTTTGAATGAATCTGCCATTCCTTCTAATGTCATTTGATTGTTCTTGTCAACTAAGCTATTGACCATAGCTAATGTATCTTCCAGAGATTCAATTTTCAATGCACTCTGGTCCCTGATTTTGGCTAAACTTTCTTTCTCCGCTTTGAGAGCTACAATTCTGTCTGCAAGATACTTTTGCTTTCTATCATTTTGAATAATATTTTGTTCGCATGTGTCCACTATCATATCTAAATTATGCATCAGTTCTGGCAGTGAAAAGTTTATACCCTTCTTTTTCTTATCCCCAGATGGTGTGTCATCATCAACTTGGTAGCGCTTGGCTAATACTTGGTAACCTTTGAAGATTTTCTGTTCAGGTTTCGTCATATCAATAACATTACATTTCATAATATCCGTATTTATTGCTGGTGCTTTATTATTCCTCAACTTTCCACTTTCAATAACTTCATCAACAGTTTTAAACTCGTACTGACTTTTCTTATTCTCTCCCTGTTCCTTTTTTCTCCACTGTGAGGTTTTAGGTTTCTTGGGAACATCTTCTAAGGGCTTGGCTTTGAACTCTGATATTTTTGTTTTTTTCTCTGGGCCATAGGCTCCGATAGCACCTCTACCTTTACGGAGTTGAGCCTCTACTGGTGCATTGATACCCTGTAAATCTTTACCTAAACCTTTTCCTGGTACAAAACCCATCTGTAACATCAGCTTTGAACCAATTCCTTTTGTGTAATTTTCCCAATTACCAACGTTACTTTGACCTGCTTGAGTTCTCTTCTTTCTCAAACCAGCAATGTCATTACCAAACATTGCTCTTTGATTGTTGGCTCTTAAACTTGGTCCCTCGTCTTCACTGTAAAAATAATTTTAATTAGTTATTGTATTCAAACCTCTTCTGACAATTATTATTCTTTATAAAAGGTTGGTTAAAAATATTATTCTGAAAAATTTATTCAGAAAATGAATTATTTGTGTAATAAGTTTGTAATTACATTTGGTAACATACCTAGAGCTGCCTTTGGGCCTCATGCTGTCATCTTCTTCATCCTCTTCTTCTTCTTCCTTTTTTTCTTTGGGTTTTCCAGCTTGCTGGATTCCACCGGCAACAAATCCAATCGGTGCAGAATAATCTTTCCGAGTTCTTGTTCTACTGAAACCTGGTCTAGCTTCCTCCTCATCTTCACTGTCACTTGCCCATATTCCTGATAATATAAACATATGAGCATATTAAATTTAAAATTAAAGTTTTATTACATTTTTTCAAATATTTAACTAGTTTATGTTACAAATCTAACAAGTTTTCAATTAATTGAAAATCATAAAAAACTACACTAAAAATGTAATAAAAACGTAAAATTTGCCTCCAAATTGTTTTGATTCATACTAAGTTGATACTAAGTTGACAGAATTGAGATAAATAACGAAATTTACATCATACCAAGCATTTGTTGTTTCTTGGACATTTTCCGTCGAACACGATTTGGATTGAACTCATTGTCCAAATCGTAATCCGTGATTTTGAAAGCCTCCAACTCTTCTTCCGACATTTTGTCTGTATATTTTATTAAAACTATCTGTAATTAGATGACTATTAATAAATAAATGCACTAACTTTCACATGCACAAATAAGGTTATGTTTTGACATTGATCACTTATCGAGATTTTACATACACACCGAGAATCGAAACATCGAGAATCGAAAGAGTCGATCGATGCATATATTACTCGAATGTCGATGAATTCGATGTATCAAACACTGAAAAGGCCGCGAAATTTTGAATTTTGTTGTGGATGTCAAATTAATATTCAATACTATTCATTAGATACGTGAAACCATAAACGAATATAATTTATCTAAAAGAAAATAATAAACGTCAATCTTACAAGGAGAGATGCAATGATTTGCTTGTAACTTTGCGGAATCTTTCTATACGTAAAATATGAAAGAAGCCTCGTTTATTCGGTCTAATACTAATTTTTTCCATAGTTACAGGCTATTTTCATAAAATTGGGCAAAATGTATGGCTCTCTTGTAATGAGTTTAGCTTGTAATCTAAGGATTGTAGGGTTTTTATTATAGCATTACCAAACGAAAGCTGAGATCAAATCCTTTCGATAGAAAAAAAAAAAAAACAATTTGTCGAAAAAGGTTTACCCGTTCAAAAGTTATACCATGATAAAGTTTTATAAGCTAATAACCCATCTTTTCGAAAAAAAGGACTTTATCGGTATCTTTATTAGCAAATTTTGAAACCGCGTAACTTATGAACGGGTAAATTATTTTCAACGATTTTTTTTATCGACAGGATTTACTTTCAGCTTTCGTTTGGTAGTATTATAAAAACTCTACAATGCTTAGATTACAAGCTATTTCTATTATAAGGGAGCCATTCACTTTGTTCAATTTAGTGAAACAAGCCTATAACTATTGAAAAAAAAAAACGAGTATTAGACTGAATGGACGCGGCTTCTTACATATTTTTACGCATAGAAAGAGTTCCCAAAGTTACAAGCAAATCGGTGACCTAAAGATGTGGCACTCTCCTTGTTAGTGAATCTAGTTTTTCGAGTTTTGCGAAAAAAAATATGCTATGAAAACGATGCACATGCACAATGATACTTTTTTTCAATAAATAAGCACATGCTATATGTATAATATTAGTCATTCTGTGAAGCGTATGACTCAGGTTTTCAAATTTATGCCAGAGAAAATTAAAGCATATGTCGAATACTTCAAGATAAAAGAAGCTTGCTTTTCATTAAATCTACATCACTGTCAGGAATATAAAGAAAACATTCCATTTTTCAACTCGCCCTTCTTTCAAAGACGTGCTTTAGAGAAAATTTAATTAAAAGAGAGAGAGAGAGAGAGAGAGAGAGAGAGAGAGAGAGAGAGAGAGATAGATCCTCTTTATTTGTATAAAAACAAAACAAATATACAACAATTCATACTTTACATTATATTAACGTCTTAAATTAATATCACAGTTGTTTATCGTGCGTTGCACAGTTAAAGTTGAGTACCAATTAATTTACAATACATCAATTTCTTACTTTTGTTAAGGACCTATTATAGCTTATGCTACATTACAAGAATACGGTACTTTATGAGATACTAAGAATACGTCGATCAGTCTCTTGGAGAGATACCTCGTTAAGGTGGTCTTACATGGGAGCGGAAAGACGCTCGAGCGGCAGCGGAGAGCCCGATCGGAGCGGAAAAGTGGGGGA
>JAWWMK010015653.1:0-20932 GCA_035047105.1 Galeopsomyia nigrocyanea
TGTAAAAATGGCTTCCGTTGGTGCGTGCCCCTAATATGAAAATTCTGACAAACGGTGCCGAATTATGGCAGTTTTTTGTGGAATTGCTCATATAATTAAGTCATCGGTAACTTCGTTTTGAAATTATTTACAGCAATATTTTTGAACAAAATACTTTCTCATAGTCTATCTTCGAAAAAAATAAGATAAATTTCTGCAATATTTTTTTCAAGCGTGCCAAAAAAAAAACACTTTATTACGTATTTTTTGACATAATTCGAAAAATTCTTAGCGACAGTTTAAATTTAACCGCCCTTGAATTTTTATTTTTAATTTTGTTTATTCTGTCATGTGAGTAGTACTAAAAACATTTAAGTAAAATTCAATTTTTTCCTCGATCATTTAGAGGTAATATAATCTTAGTCAAGCAATTTTAGATATTAAATTTTTAAAATCCGTTATTTCTGTCTCAGAAATTAAATTGCAGTTAAATCGGCACCAAATAAATAGATATTTTGTTATCACGAAGCTCAGAAAATTGTCAGTTGAAACTTGCTCCCTTTATCCACAAAAAATTATCTCATAATCAAATAAATATTTATTTAATATGCTCAATTTTACGAACAAGAAGTTACATTTTTACGCTATAACTACAGTTTATTGCTACACTAGTATAAGACGCTAGGTATTTGTGCAAAGAAAAAAAATTTATTTATCAGCTCTCTCACTTTTTCTCCAAGTTTATTTTTATTTCTGAATACTTAAGAATAATAAAAAAATTAATGTAGGCAAAAAAATAACAGAATAATCCGTAAAGTTAAGCAAAAACTTTCGCGTTAATGATTAGGAATCAATTAATAATCAGCACCAATAGTAACAGACTGTATGTACGTAAGATCAAACTTTCAAAATATGAATTAGGTTTTTCGAAACGTTCACTTTATCCTACTAGAATATATGTAAATTGCGCACATCTGGGTACGTAAATGAGGAAATATCGCTATAACGCGCAGATATTTTTTTCTTCAATGTTGATTCAAGTGAAGTGTGTTTTGAACTTTGCGGTGAAAAATGAGAGCTAAAAATATCCCAGACCTCAGTTTTTACAACGTTCCAGTATATTTTCTGATCTTCTTTTTTTAATGGTGGTATGCAGTATTTTAACTCAAATAAACGAGAACCAGCGAGTAAATAATATTTATTTATCCAAAAGTGTACCATTTATTTTTGTTGACCCTTTTTAAAAGTTTTGTAAACTAAAATTGTCTTGCAAGTATGCCTATAAGTTAATACTGTAATACTACACAAAGTCAATCAATGTGAAATAATGTCAAAAATAATTCAAGTATTCTATTTATGTAAGCGGAGAATGTATAAATAAAAGGCAAGCTGAATTTTTTAGCTGACATACGCGCAGAGAGGAATTGCGGCTGCACGGTGTGTAACCTTGGCCAGTATATCGTTCCAGCTGGCCTGCATTCGCGAAAGCTCTAGTGCTAGGCGCTCGGGGACTCGGCCGACTTGGCTTTTATTTCGGTCAGCAGCGTTTACCGAGAAAAAGCCTGCAAGCCATTATTATTAGCCACTCGCGTGGACCACCGAAAAAGCAACGAACGAAGAAATAGACTATCGGTTCATGCGGCGCACTCTAAGCTTTGACTGCGTCTATAAACATGTTTTCATTCGAGCAACCTTTTGTTTCCAATAGCTTGCTTGCAGTCTAAAACAATCAGTTTCTTCTTTGAAAATAGCTTTTTTCTGTTGTAATAACAAGAAAATGTTACATAAAAATATAAATTATATATTAAAATATTTATAAATTATATATTATTTAAAAATATAAATTATATATTTAGCTGTTATCAGAAAAGTAAATTAACCTTTATTAATCCTAAAAATTCTAAGTTGGATGTAAAATTTTACTTTCTATTCTCATAAAGTGCAAAATAAAATGGCGTGGGGATAAAATCAAAGATATTATACATATTTACAGCATATAAAATAATAATTTATTCAGCAATCGGCGGGAATTATAAACATACAGTTGGATACTGCAAGAAAAACTGCCGTAACAATCTAGAAGGAAAAACAGTCTCGCGTATTATTGTGATCGAACATTATCAAATCATATACGTGCAATCGAAATGCTTATTCACTTGTTATATTCAGTATTAATATTTTATTGTTTATGTATATTATATCGTTTTACAAAACTATGTCAACAGTATTGATGCCATTCCAAGTATATAATAACGAAGCTTGCTCATCGTCATGTATATTTACCGCGTATTCGTTCGACTAATTGAACAACCAATAAACAATTAATCTCATTTTTTTGCAACTATCTGTGATTAAACACGGTATTGCAGTATAAGATTCTAGCATCATTTGTATTTATAAATTGATCTCGAAAATCATCTGTAAATTTTGTTTTTCTGCGCGTAAAAAACACTCGTGGCTCAATACGTCCACTTTTGTCGATTTCAATTGTCGATCGTCGTTCTTACTGTAGTTGTAATATCAGGCCTTGTTGCAATTTTTAATATTAATAATATATCTTTCTATCTACAAATGCGCATATTTTTTGTTATATCGTCTATAGTGATATAATTTGTTTTCTTGTCCATTATCTATCAAACGTGGTTTTCAATGGAACGTTCTATCTAGAAAAAATCTTGTAAAATTGCTGCCTGTATTAGAAACAAGTAAATTGTAAATGTAAGCAAATACAAACGCCACGATAGAATATCATTTCAATCGCGAACTCGTCGTAAACCAATAGATCTCAATCGAAGTACCATCGAGTTGGGGATAATGTTGGCGATTGACAATATTTTCAGTTCGGAAAGTTAATTCGTCGATGTGACTTTTAGACTTTACATCAGCTCAGACTTTTGACTTTATAGAAAAGTGAAATACATAGAAAACGCTCGTCGCAGGTACAACAATATCCTCTACTTGCCTAGGTACTTCAATGACAATCATTGCGAAGCGAGAATGAGAGTAACATTTACTAAGGTATATTTAACAATAATCATTGACAAATGAAAGAGAGAAATTAGGATAATAGTAATGCTGATCAAAATTAATAAATGTATGCAGTAGTCTTGCTCGTTTTATACATTATACATATATATATATATATTTTTTATATTTATATCTGCGTGTTAACTATACTTTGAAATTGCACGTGTAAAGGAAGATACAAGTTACTTTGCGTTTATTTTCCCAGCAAAAGCGTCACTCACGAAATTGAAATTGTGAGTAATAAGGGTTGATAAATCACTCAATATTACACATGTATATAATAATATATCTAATCTATCTGCCAGCAGCTACGTTTCTGTTTCAATTATAATTACATTTACAACCAACTGCAGACGAATACTTTGTACAATAAAGACTATAATATTATTTATATATATCACCGCGGGTAAAACCTGCCTCATGTTTATCATCTCGAGCAAAGCCGTACGTGCCGAGTTGAAATAAATTTGAAAATTTACAACAAAACGATAATCGTCAATAATTTGTTCGTCTTTGCTTTGTCACGCGGAAACGAGCGATTTACAAAATGAAAAAAAGAGGTAATCTTTTTGCAGCCGTTAGTATTTTCATTATCTGGTGTACGAGTGCGTGTGAGTGTGTGGAGATCTCCCTTATACTGACGGGGAGTCGTGAGAAGCATGTCGATAAAAAAGCTACATAAGTTTTATACGGTGCAGTAAAACACAATGGTCGGGCTGTTTTGCAGGGTCTCAGTTTGTGGAAGAAAGCTTCTATTACCTGGTATGGTTGTTAGAGCCTTGAGTTCTGGTGACTTCTGCAAACGAAAAAAAAAACGATGACAATGAGAATTTGGTCGCGAGATCGCGCGATTACAGTAAGATTTGGACCGAGACCAACCTGAATGCAAATAATGGCAGCAGCCTCGCTGCGGCGCTCATCCTTGCTATTTAATCCTTTAAGCTGTTCGTCTTTTTTAACGTCGGGTTTTACGGGCGCTTTTCCCTTGAGCCTCGTCCTAATGCCACCTATAAACGAGGAAAACGTTCCCTCGTCTTCCTGCACTTCCTTGCTCTTTTTCGACGACGGCGGTGGCGGCGGCGCGGGCGGTGGGGGCTGTGGATTAATCACCGTGAACTCGCTGTCGAATTGCACGCTCTTCTTTCTCTCGGGTTTGGGACTCAAGCTCTTCATGCATGACTGCATGGGAGCAGGACTGCCGGGCTGCGACGAAGAGACCTTAGAAGGCTTCTTCGGCGCAGCGAAGCTCTTCGCCGATGACTTTTTGGCCCTGCTGCTGCTGGTCTCCTCGCTCTTCTTGCCGGCGGCGACTGCTTTCTTGGCGCTGCTCTTTGCCGCCGATGCCTTGTCGTGCTTCTGCTTACTCTTGTACATGCTATCCTTAAGCTTAGTTATGCTATTGATCTCGCTGTGGATCTCGTAGTACTTAATGTAGTTCTTAACGCTACCGGGAATAATCGCAATAGCCTCTCGAATTTGGTCCTTATTTACAGCTAGGGGAGTCTTGACCTTATTGTCAGTATCAAAGCGCTCGGCTAATTGCGGAGCTCGCTTAACTATGGCACTCGTGTCTTTGTCAGCAGCCGATGTCCGTTGCGTCGTCGGCGCTTCCAAAGAGTCTGCTACTGCTGCTCTAATCTCCAGGCTATCCTCAGTCTTTGCCGCTGATGCTACTGCAGCCATCGTCTCCTCCTCCTCCTTCGTCGCCTGCTGCTGCTGCTGCTCTACGCGAGCGCTCGCCACCACGGCCCCGTTCACCGGCCTCAATTTTATCGCCCCGAAGTTGGTCAAGAGTTCGTTCAACACGTCGCTTTTCACTTCGCCCGCGCTCTTATTGCCGCCGCTGCTGCTGCTCGGCGGGCTCGCATTGATCCTGCTTGGGGCGCTTGGTCGGCAGCCAGTATCCGTTGATTTGATTACCGGGCTACCTTCTGCCGGAGCCTTCGCGACTTGCTCGCTCGATGACGTCGCACTTTGCTTCTCCCCACCCTCCGCCTCCTCCTCATCCTCCTCCTGATCGTGCTTCGGATGAGCTGCTATGACTTCGCAATTCACGCCTTCTGCAAGCTCGGGGCTGGCTGCATTCGGTTGGTCGTTATTGAGCATGTGTTCTAGAAAGGAATTTCGACGAACGCTTTCAGGCACTGGTTTCTCATCGAATGTCGATATCTCGATTTTTGGCACTTTTTGCGGGACAACGTTTGTCGAGCTTTCGGAATTTTCTATTGGACTTTCTTGTCGCTGCTGCTCTTCTGGATATTCGGTGATTTCCGTGGCTTCGCTTATTTTTGCTGACGAGCCGTCGCTCGATTGTGACTTGATTTTCTCTTTGTCCAAATAAGCAGTCCAATCGTCTTCTTCGTTTGACAAATTGTACAGAGATGAGTCGATGAAAAGCTTTCTTCTTTCGTCCACTTCCTGCAATTCCTCGCTATCAATCGTATCGTCTCGGTACACGTCAACTTCGTCACTTTCCAGAGTTAAATTCGCTTCGTTATTTTCCTCTGCTTCCACGTCGCAACTCAATACCTCGCCTATGCATTCCGATAAACTTATAATTTTTCCGTTCTCTTTCGAATCAGAGGAGGGATGATCATTTGTCGGAATCGCGTCGACTGCATTTAAATTCTCGCAGCGTGCATTTTGATCTTCTACAGTCTCTGATTCGTTTGAGATGTCGATTTCACTCACTGATTTATTTTCGGTATTCTCACTTGCCTCGAAATCGACAATTTCATCGTCATTTATTTCGGTCAATTGCACGGACGATTCTGCGTGCTGTTGAAGCTGCTTATCGACAAATTCTTTGTAACTCGTGTAATCAAGATCAGTATCCGGGGTAGATGTACTTGGTGACTGAATGACAAATCGCACTTTTGTAGATCTTTCTGCGGATACACTAACTTCATCCTGAGGCATTGAAAAGTATTGCTTATTGATAAGTAGATGCTTAGTGGCCTTGTTACTCCGATCGATGTAATCGTCAAAAATGTGATCCCCTTGCGACTCTTTCTCGAAATCCTCGACGTCGCCGTCGTATGACTTACTCCAATCGGTGAGTATATTTTTGAATGGCCGATCAGTAGTGGTGACGCGGAAATAGATCTCTTCTCTGTCGTTGCCAAACTCCACGTTTTCCGTGAACGGAATCGCTTCTGGTTCGGAATGCTCTTCGGACTTCTGTTGCTCGTGCTTCAGCGATCCTTCCATGACAGTTTGAAAGTCCTGGAATGTAAAGTACAGCGGTGGATACTTGTTGGGCTCCGATGACTGTTCGAACGGAGACGAAGATCGTGGACTGCGATCTGGTTTTCTTGGGGCTCTCTTGGATTTTCCCGTGCTGCTTTTTTGCAACTCTTCTTCCACGTGCACATTTTCATCGGTCTCCCCGAGACTATTGTTGGACGCTTCGCAACACTCCAAGCTGTCAAAGTTACTGGAAATTGCCGGGGAACAGCTCTCATTGGGATAGGCGGGCGAGGGTGTTTTCCGGGCGACTCTGGTTCTCTGGGGTGCAGCAGGGGGAGGAAGCGGAGGCGCAGCTCGGTGCTTGCGTTCGAGCTTTGTCGGGCGATTACTCGCGGTGGTTGACCTCTTGCGACGTGGTGGCACTGGCGGCGGCTGCGACGACTCATCTGCATCACAAAATTGAATTTTCTTAATCAACATCATTCAACTCATTCTCGTTGCCTAAATATATTCTCAATCGTTAACTAAATAAAATCGTTAACTAACTTTTTTGCATAATAAGTCACACACTCGAAAGACTTTTCATGTATGCCAGTGAAAAATTGCTAAACGAGATTTACAAGAGCACTTTTCTTTTAATTTGAACAAAAGAAAATACCGAACACGAGGCGAAGAAAAAACGCGCGTGTGAGCCCGGAGTTAGTAAGCGACTGTCCGCGAGGCACTAGCGAAGATTCCTTACAAGTGTCATTCGACCTCTTCACCCCTCTTCGCGTTACAAATATTCAATATAAAAGTCTATTATAAACTTAAATAAATTTGCATTTCGTACTATACTACGTTTTCCATCTTGTGTCATGATATAAGTACTGCAAATTAAATTCATTCAGTTGTTCGATCACTTATTCACGCTTTGCGATTTAGAATTGTGGAAATTTTTACTGACGATTGCCATGAATATTTCGATAGCTCTAGTTTATAAAGGATTAAATTAGCAGTCGAAAACATGATTTTATTTTTACCTTCTATCTGTAAAGCTGTATTTTAATAAAGTTAGCATTTTTGTTAAAAAATACTTTCAATGATATTATTTTAATACAAAATTTTAAGTAAGATTAGTGTAATAGTAGAGCAACATGCGATATTAATGGAAACTTTATATTTATTTAAAAATTATTCAATATCGATTTGAAAATTGTAGCAACGATCGTGGAAAGCGTCAGTAAAATGGAGAGGCAGACAACGTTTTACCTCAGCTGAATAGGGGCTTCTCTAAACGGATAAAAACAATTCGATTAGCGATTGGAAGTGGTGGTGGTCTTTTTACCCCTCCTCTTTCACTGCTGTAGTAATGGGATTTTCTATGAAAGATTTTATACAGGGCCGATTTCACGATATTAATAGATAGTCAAGATCAAAGAATTTAATTTAATACAGAAGTTAACATGTAGAGTGAATAAGATAGCTATTAAATTGTTATTTATCTGAACCTTTTTCTAAAAATTATCCTTGAATTTGTATACTTCTAGGTAGAAACTAACATTTCATTCCAAATTCTAAATTTACCTTTTTAAATAAACACTTGTTGTGTGTTCGGTCGACTTATGTCAAGATCTTCCAAGCTCAAAAGCATACTAGCTGAATTAATTGCATTGTGCTCGTCTGTGTCCATGACGTAAAGACTGTTGATATTGTGATTGCCCATTGCACTTGACGCAGCACTGCTGTAAGCGCTCGACGTATTTTGAACAGAAGCGACGTCTATAGTTTTCTGGAGCCACTTGGTGGACATCATTGCGGAACTTTCCGTCTCCGAGGAAACGTTGAAGCGTATCGTCCTGTGAAAACATTTTTATACGTTTTATTGATTTTCCTCGATGCAATAACCGATGTTCGGTTACTCACTGTAAATAATTATTCTCAATGGGCTCTTGAATATTATCCTCGTCATCGCCAAGTAGCGGTACCACTTGCGATAGAATAAGTTCCACAGTCTTCGACGAGCTTTGCAACATTTTCAACGCATCCTCGTATCGGAAATTCAGTAAACTCTGTCCATTTATTGCTACTATCCTATCACCTATTAATTAAAAAATATATAATTCAAATTCAAAAACTGTAGACAGTACTCGTTTCTATCTGATCTTGTAAAGATTCATCAGTAATGAAATTTACCGACTGCGACTCACTGACCTTTATTCACGTTCCCGGCCATATCGGCAGACCCTCCGACGGAAACTGCTTGCACGTATACCCCTCCGTCGTTGCCCTCCATCACTTGCAATCCGATGCTGCCTCCGTGACCCCGCTCCAATTTAATCGTACGTAATATTCGCTCCTCGGCGAAAGAAAGCTCATCGAGCCTTGCCATCAGCGAATTTGACATGGTCTCGTTTGGTATCCGAAAGGTTTCCTCGTCCGTTCGAATGTCCGCATCTATCAATTCATTCGACCGTTCAGTCCATCAATTTCCACGCGAGTAGAATTTCAATCGCGCAGAAGAATTTTTTGTTTTTGAAATTGATGTACTTACTGAGCACATAGGCTTCGGGAATAGGAGATCCAGTCGGTTTTGGCGACGTCGTGCGTATCGACGCCGAATCGGATTTGAGGGAGAGAAGCTCGAGGTCGTCGGTAAGGCTGGGATTACGTCGAACCATGCTACTAGTGTAGGGCGCTTTGTTTCCCGTTTTCACGTCTGCGCGACGCGGTTTGGCGGGTATTTCGTTATTTTTGTTCAGCCGTGTCACGCTGTAGTTCGGTATACTCGTCGTTTTCACCTGAAATCAATCGGACGATTACTATAATGTAAAAGCAACAGCAACGATGAAAGCGGTACGAAAATAAATGAAATAATTGCTAAGCACCAACCGAATTCAAGATCTTTTGAACTTCGCTGTCGCTCCACTGCTCGACGTACTCGGGCACCGTGAATTTGGATTTTTTGGGCAAGCCCGACTTATTGATCGCCGCGTACAAATCCTCGGGATTAGTAATTTTGTCGTTGAGCCTGTCGATGTCACTGGTAGACAGCGGCTTAGGAATGGTGTAGATGAATTCCTCCTTGTCGTCGGCGTGAGGTATACCGATGTTGGCGTAGTTGTACAATCTGGCGCTGTCCGGATAATCGAGCACTTGGAGCGCGTTCGCGCTCGGCGACGTCAAGATCTTTCTGTTTATAATCAAAACACGATCCGCCTCGTCCTCGGTGTCGCGGGATTCGCCTTCGGGCTCGAGCCGAGCGTTCACTTGCGCGTACAGCACGCTGCTGCTTTCCTCGCTCGCTTGCTTTTCATCCGCCGCCGAATCCTTTAATGGATTCTCGTTCTCTTTGTTCTGCTGCTCCTCTAGCAGCGAGTCATGCTGCTGCTGCTGCTGCTGTTGAGAGGGTAGCTGCTGCTTCTTCAGCGAGTCTGCTATGGAAATTTTCGTTTTGCTGCTCTCGGGTCGCATTTTCGGCTGGGGTGAATTCGGCTCCACTATCAAAGGTACACCGAAGTCTATGAAAAATAAACATCAGTTCCATTAGTGCGGCTCCCGTCCCGCGAGCGGAGCGCCGAAAGTCAAAACCTTTCGGCTCGCTTTGAATTAGATTAGCACGCTACGCGAAAGTGGTGTTGTGCTTCTGTTTTTTTTTTCTTTTCCGTACCTTTTGCCAAACCTTGTAAGGACGTGAGCTCCGAGCGAAGCTTCAGGAAGAACTGATGATGCAATGACGTTAGTTTGAAGGCGTAGTAGCTTCTGAAATCGATGATTAATTGGATAAAAATGAGAAATTTGGCGAGAAGCTTTTTTTAATTGAAAGCTTTTTGATTGATGCGAAAGATGAAAATGAGTGCAAAGGTTATATTAAGCCGCAAGCCACTAAAAAATTAGTAGGTCAGCTGAGCGAGCGAGCGGCGGTAGATAATCGATAAGCGCAAGTATAAGTATACGTACTTGCGATGATCCATCCTAAGCTTGAACTTGCAGCGTTTGCCGGCGATCCTGGTATAGACCACTAAGCAGTTCTTGCCATAACTTAAAGTTTGAATGTCCTTCCAGAGGAATTTGGCAAGTTCGACTCTCTCGCGCAGCCTGGGGCCGCGCTCGAGTACTTTGAGGCCCTGCGAGTGAATGGCCAGCCAAACATCACTATCGCTCTTCTTGAATTTGCTCGTCGCCGTCGTCGTCGTCGTCGTCGTCGTCTTGCCGCTTGCGCTTTTATTGTTATTGCCGACAACGACGCCGCTGCCGGCGTTGTTGCAGCACACGTCCAACGACTTTTTCGGCGACGACGCAACGTATACGTCATCTCCGGCGCTCGATGGGCTCTTGGATAGCATTATCTTCTGCTCGTCCGTGTAGGCACTTCTTTGGAAATTTTGCTCGCGCGTATCCGAGCCGTTAAAATCGATTTTTCCGTAAATGGGATAGTCCGAGCACTTGTCGATATCGTAGATGTTCTCGTCAATGTATTGCTCATGTTGACGTTGCTGCTGCTGTTGCTGCTGCTGCTGCTGTTCCTCATCCTACAATTCAGACGTAAATGTCACTTGTTTCATAGAAAATCAGACCGAGACTCGTTGCGCAAGTCATATAATTGGAAACTATTTATAGCGATGAGTGGCACTGATTTATCGAGACTGTAAAACATTATTTCAAATCTACTCCATACGGATGATTCATTCGAGCGTACAATAAGTTTAAGAAAAATTATATATCACGTATTTGATGAGATTTATTAAAGCTGTTGACCTGCTGTTGGTTTTTATCGGCGAACTTCTTCATCCGGGCGACGATCTTGCCAAGTTCTTTGGCATCGACGGTAGCCACGTAATAGTGCGCCCCGTAATCCGGCAGCGATTGTGCATGAGAGATGAACATCTCCTCGGCTTTGTTGGCGTCGAGTCCTCGACGCTCGCGGTGCGCCTGCTGTAGCCGTTTACGTAGCGCCTCGCCACTGTCCGGCAGATGCGGATGCCGGTACTGTTGCTCCTCCGAATTCAGAATTAGCGATTCCGGCACGTAATGCTCCAGCAGAAAGTAATCACTGCAGCCGTGCTCCTATAATCAAGCCACGTTCAGACTCAATCTCTCTTCCTGTTTCTCTCTCACTCTCCCATTACACTACTAAAGTTTGTCTAACAAATTAAAGCCCTTGATTTATTACACTTGTTAATACATCACACTCGATCTCCTCAATTTGCATACATGCAGTAGCTGAATCTATATCCATATAAAGGTCAACTGACTGTTTTAATTTCAATACGACTATATATTATTCCCAAATTTTTTTAATATATAAGTTTTTAAATAATTCATATCTCCAAATGCGACCTTATAAAAACATACTTTAATCATTAAAACAATATTCAATTATTAGAGTATTAGATTGAAAAAATTTTTTTTTCATTTTATTCGATACAAATATAAATTAAGGGCTTCTATAAATGACCTGGATTGCTTGAGTTGGGGAGATGAATGTGAGAGTGTTTTAACAACTTCCAAAATATCATCCGGTATGGTCTAGTGGCTAGGATACCTGGCTCTCACCCAGGAGGCTCGGGTTCGATTCCCGGTACCGGAATTTTTTTTTTATTTTTAGGACTCTGATTTGTTTATTTCTTTTTTTTTATAAACATTCAAACGATCGATCATACGTCCAAATCACTGTACATCATTCGTTATTATTGAATGCACTTGATATAAAACCAGTCCAGTCATATAATTAGTTATACGAAACGCAGGACACCAAACCTCGGTGTCTACAGAGAATAAAAAAAACACAAACCCGTGTTTTTCTCTGTGAATAGATGAAAATCTATTCAACATTTGCCCTTAAAATGTGATATGGTGCCTCCTAACGGAGACACCTTCCCAATATAACAGAACCTCAAGGGTGACATATGCTAGCTCGCTAGCATACTTCAAACATATAATAAGAACATTTATATTTTCTATAATCATTCAATAATAATGTGAGTTATAGTCATTAAGCATGCACAAGTTTGCAGAGAAAATGGAGAATAAACTTCCTTGTTTGTCTTTCCTCTATGCTCTTGAATATATGCGCATGCAGTTGTGAGCTAATGAAGAAAGTCACCTACTGAGTACAGATTCTCTTCGATAATGCCATTCAATGCCAAAGAGTTTGTTATTCGAAAGTTTTTCATATAAACAGGGGTGACGGATATATGGATATATTTCAACCGTGGAAGTGTAACCAAGCCTAAATGACAAGGAGGATACGCGAAGATTATAATTATCTATAAGAGGATTGTAACTGCAGTAGTCAACTTTTCTCATTAGCTCACATTTAGACAGTCTTATTGGTGTAATAATTAGGTATCTTTTTTCTCAGTACAGCATTGAACTCAACAGGCAATCAAGCAGGTTACAATAGTAGCTCGAAAGTATGTCATAATCGTAGATATGAATGTCAATGGCAATCGCACTAATTTATGTTGGCGGATAAAGGTACTCACGTTTGCATTATAGTTGCCAAACTCTGCTTGGAGTGCGAGACCGGTCAAATTGATCAGCTGTGCCAAAGGACAGACCAGCTGCTGCTCCAGTATGCAGCGGCGAATTTGCAGATACAGCAAATGCTTCGATATCCAACTTCTGGGTGAAATAAAGGTCAATCAGCTCAAAATATCTATACTCGTTAACCAAATGAGTTTTAATTATTGAATTCACAACTCTCAGAACAATGTATTTTTCATTTTGAAAGCTTGTTACCTAATTACTGTTGTTCGTTATAAAAAAAATGCAAATGATCGTGTAAAAGGCTTTTATTAAATAAAATATTCAACGTTCAAATTGAAAAGAGTAAAAAAAACTAATTAAGGCATACCAAGTGTCTATTAAATGGATATGAATTCAATTCTGCAAAACGACGGCATAAAGGTGATATTAATTAAGTACCTTATTCCTCGGAGAGACGGTAAGAAAAAGCGATGCCTCAAGTAAAGCATAAAGCTCGTTGGAATTACCAGCACGCCTTTGCTCTTGTTACTATTTAACCAACCAGGGGGTGCGACTTTATTCAACTTAGTGTCAGGTGGCAATATCGCAAAGTCTCCAGCTAATAAAATCGCTAATCCCAACGTAAAATTTTCCTCGAGGCCTTCCGTTTGGACTATTGTCTAAAATGGAAATTATTTTTAAACTCTAGTGGATCAGTTGTGAGATTATAAATAAAAATTATTAATAAAGTTAATTCAATAAATAGAAAAGAATCAACAATAGTAATATCACAAATTTTGTACTGTTCAAACAACTGTATGAATAATTTTATTAAATGGATCCTATCAGTTATAATTAATGGAAAATTTTAATTTATAAAATGCCTATGGAAATAATGCTTTAAAAGAGAGTCATTCTTTCTCTTTATAAAATATTCTACCGTTATCAGCCCGTAATATTCATCAGCTCTCATATAAAGTGAATGCGCTTGCATATGCAACATTTCCATAGTATAATTCGGAAAGCAAAGCTGTTGAATTTGTTCATTGAATAAAAGGCAGAGAAAGTTGTGAAAAGATTTTAAAAAAATTATCATGTCAGTGTAAATGTATTTTAAAGTTCAATTAATTTCGATGATAAAGTTTTATTTCGTCGAGCCAATAAAACTTTAATGCTACTTCACACTCTAATCCTTAGAGCCAAAGTGAATTAATTGATCTACTCCAGTAAAAAATTTTATCGTACCGCGAAAGAAAAGGCAAAAAGAGCGATACAGCAAGTTTTAATTTGCTAAAGCTCTTCGCACACAAAAAAAAAGTTATCTGATAAATTGATTGGCTTATCTATCAGCGGCACACTCTGACCTGCCGACTTGAAGATAGTTCCATAGTTTGCCAAATGAATCACGTCAAGCTTGCGCGTGCTCGAATATTCGGGCCTCGATTGCGTCCCTCTTTATCAGTCGCTCGCATATTGCTGATAGGCGTAATCGACTTGGACAGACCTTTTTTTTCGTATGTATACTTTTCCGACTATGAGCGCTCGCTCGTTCTTTTACGTCACGCGCCGCTCTTTTTGTATCACACGTTATTAAACGATTTCACGCACGTTTTGCTTGGATTATCAACAAAAGACATCCCAACGTTTAAGAATTAATTAAACGTCAACATTGCATAAAGCTAAGTGCCGTAGCACCTGTGGACCCCGTTATGCAAAGTTTCACCTCGTCTTGCTGCTGCTGCTGTGCGCGCAGCTTGCAATGCACACTTTTTCTCAAGTATTCTCAAATTGAATTACACCAGTGACGCAAATGACATTAACTTACTTGGAAAAGCTCTCCGGCGGTGACTTTCTGCGGGTCGCAGGTAACTTCCAGACGTTGGCCGTTCAAGTGAATCACAGTTAATCGCCCGATGTTGTTCATCTATAATAGTTTATTTTACATTTATAATAAACTGTACAAGTAAAAATTATCACTGTAGTTGGTACCTCTTTTGAAAGTCAAAATGATTCATGCATATAGATACAAACACTATCTCAAAAATATACAACATATTCTAATCGGTACATCTGTGGATGTTACTGCTTCCTTGGAGAGGAAGCTTTGCTTTCGCTTTTTCGAAAATTTTCGTTTTTTCGCTACAGCTTTTTTGATTTTGATATTTCATACTTCAATCTTGGTTTTTTTTTTTGAAAGAACTCAACATCCTGCGTGGCATCATTGAAAAATTTTTCCATATATTATTCATGAGAAATCATAGGGAGACGACAAAGTCGTTTTTTATGGTGTCTGTCCGGCTGATATGTGTGTGTGTGTGCGTGTGTGTGTGTGTGTGTGTGAGAGTTTATTGTCAACCGGTAAGACTTTCCTACTCGATGGATTTTAATGAATCTTTATTCATATGTTTTGAAATCCTTCAAGGTAGGTGGAAAAATAATTTTCAAGTAGATCTATCGACTAGAAAAAAATTTACAGGTATTTTTCAAAAACTAAATAAAATAGTTTTTTATATGGAGCTATTATGTGCAAACTGCTGTAACTTTGTACTTAGAATGAATTTTTTAACGTGCGAGTACTCATTTAAAGCTTATGAAAGCAGCTTTAAAATGAATAATAAGGTATATAAGTTATGGTTATGTTCAAAATGCTGCAACTTTGTTTTCAGATTCAAAATGAGTTGTCGCACGATGCATTTGCAAATATCTAGTCAGAATTATATCATTTTAAAGCAACTGTCCTGTTTTAGGAATGCAAATAAAGTTGTCCCTATATGTAGTATTATTCGGAAAAAGTTTGTGGTTTTTTTTTATCACATGCTTCAATTAGCTTAGATGAATATTTTCGTTCTCTCCAAAGAAAGCACACCGGTAGTGTAATTAGTTATTCAAATAAGTGTTTTTGTTTGATCGAAAATTTCTCATTTTACGTCAATTCTTCATTCATTATTGTCGTTATATATAAGAACGATTTTTTTACTGCACGAAAAATGAATAAAAAAAGATATCTTCTATCTCCAAGGAAGCATTCCGCCAGAGCAGCTGGCAGCGTATTTTTAGATATTTAAATTTATAAGCAGCTGGGAAAGCTTTTCAAGAATAGAATTTACTCTAGAAGACTTGTGACAAACATCTCCGGTATGGTCTAGTGGCTAGGATACCTGGCTTTCACCCAGGAGGCTCGGGTTCGATTCCCGGTACCGGAAATTTTTGTCAAAGTTAATGAAAAATATCAATAATTGACAATTATAAATTTTTAGCGAAGCTTATTCAATTTCTTTTGCTATGCGATCGGTAGTAATATGAAAAAGCAAGTAAAGAAATCACAGTAACTTCTTTTGAGCAATTTTACAAAATTTAGTTCAACTATATTAAGAAATTATCTTTGAATAGTGAGATAAAAAATTGATAAAACTCATGTTTTCTTTCGCCACGTAAAGCTTTTAAACAGCATCAGTAGCAGTAAAGTAGAGAGCTTTTATTGTAAGTACCTTGAAATCACCGACAGTCAATAACTTTGCTGGTTGATTAGCCCGAACGACAAATTCAGGTCCCACACATTGTGTTTTATTGAACGACCGTGCTGGGCCATTTACAGCTCTGTAGAGACGTGATGGAGCTCTCTGAACTGCCCGACCTCTCCGTGCTCTGGGTCCATTTTTCAAGTCATTGCTGTGAATCAGGTGACGTGTGATTTATGATTGTAACGCATGTAACTTACTTATATAACAAATAAATATGTTATAGCAATAATATTTTAATAATTAGTAAAAAATGAGCTCCATATCTGCTATTTCATTTTTTTTTAAATTAGCGTATTTTCTACTAAACATAGTCGTACATTAAGTAAAACACTTTTCAAAACCTGATATAAATTATCACTCGCGTCTCCGGCAGAAGTGAAAATTCAAAGTGCGAAAGAAAACAAGCTTGCGCGAACTAGTAGTGCTAATGACATGAAGCCAAGCGAACAATAACTGAAATTTTTTGCCCCCGGCCCGACTTGACCTTTTTTTTTCCTATTGAGCAGCTGTGAAAGACTGCTCATATCCCTGTAAATAGACTAATTTAGACGCTAGTAAAACCTGGCCAACAGCATAGCGCGAGGCAAGCAGCGTCGCGAGGAATATCATGCCGACACGTTAACAACCTGCCACGCCAAGTTTAATTAAACCTCCTCAACTCACAGCGGCTCGCGAGCGCTTGTCTTTTTAAAAGTCTTGCTCTCGTCGTCGTCTTTTTCACGCTAAAATGTTGGGAGATTCTGTCAGCTCTTTCTGAAAAAAAAACCTTTTTTTTGCGCGCGCGCGACGACAAATGCAGGCGCGACACACTAATTTTTCACTCTGTTAATTCAAGAGGAAAATTGATTCCATCTCATTTCTTTTTTACGAATTAAAGCGCACTCCGCACAAATTAGAACAGTTAGTTCGAAACTTGATGGAAAAAAAAGTCAGATGTTACATAGATTGGACTGGCTCATGAACGTTTCCAACACTTTCGCAAAGTTGCGTATCTGCGTTGAACTATTTAGAAATAACTTGCTTAACTCGAACGCGCTGTTTGATAAAGTACTTGCAAAGTTTTTCTGCAAACTCGCTGCTACGTTGCGCTCCGTCTCATTGGAAGTTAACAAGTGTTTCGAATAACTTCCCTCATTTTTTCATACTCCCGTTAATTGCCTTTTTCAAAGCAAACATTATCTCGTTGTATGCTTGATAAATATGAGCCGGTTAAAGCACGTTTTGATTCGGTCGTTTTGCATAAATCTTCATTACCGCGCGAATGGCTGTTGGGAATATTATTCAATATAAGCTACTCAGTCGAGATTTACATAGATAGATGGTACTCGAATGGTTTAAGCAAACTATGAATAAAGCAATCACGCGTTAGTCTGTGACGATCGCTGTATGTACCTGTATATTCGAAATAAAGCAAGAGCGCAGCGAGCAATGTAAGTAACGAGGAGTGAAGTTTGAGTGTGTTACCTCAGCGGTTTGACTGTCGCCTTGAGCTCGGCATCGAGAGCCGCCTGAGCTGCAGCGGCCTTCTTGAGGCTGGTTATTATCCGGGGTGGTTTCGGTGGTGGCGGTCCCCTCGGTACGTAGGGCATCTGCCTCTCGGGGCCGTTCTGTTTTTGCAGCTCAGCCGAGCTGCCGGTGGTTTGCTGCTGCTTCTGCTGCAGGCGTTGCGGCTGTCGCGCCGCCTCGGCTTCCGCGAGCGGCCCGCCACTGCTACTGCCGCCGCCGCCGCCGCTGAACTCCCAAAGTTGTTTTTGCTCGGGGCCGTAACGTATCGAGGCGAATTGTGGACTTGAATGCTGCCGTTGCAGACCCATCGCGATCCCTGGATTATTATTGCTCTTCTTCGTCGACGTCGCGTACAGCTCCTCCTGTAATTTGCAGCGTCGATGCAGGCTGGTGTTATACACGGGCGAATGCACCGTTTCTTACGTGCAATTAAACTTTGCTAACCGACGCGAGCTTAATTGACTCTCGGATATCTTACTTTCGGACGCGCGCGAAGACTCAGATTCCTCGTACAATTAGTACATCGTTCGCTGCAGTCTTTGCCCGCGTTGGAAGTGAACTTTGAATGACGGTAAAACGCTCGCACTTTTCGCGAATGATTATGAGGCACGGATTGCATACGTACCGTGAAAAGTTTACTCTTAATGATTTTAATGACCAGCTCATTCTCCTTCTAATTGAAAACTTTTAGTCTGTTGAAAAATGATCTGTCGAAACTTTTCTAATACAATGCTTCATTCTTGAACTTTCAGCAAATACTCTATCGTTTACCTTCCTCGAACATAAGTGCATCACGGTAAATTGTAAATCTCCGAAAGTTTCGCGAAACTATGCAACACAAAATCATAAATTAATCACTCGTCAGTATACCCGTTAATTCCAACGCTTAATTATCTCTCAAAAGAAAAAAAAAATAAGCGAAGGATACTGCCAAGCACAACATTTTGAAGAGCTAGACAAGCAGCATTATCTGGTAATCTGCATAAGCAAATCCGTGAAACTCGTCACGAGAGAGGGAGAGAGACATAATACCCCCGCATTGTAGTTTACACGGCTATGTGTACTAAAGACAAAAGTTTACCTTGGGATTGTGCGCCTGCAGTCCGGTAGCAGCGATGCTGGGCTGCGAGGATGTAGCTGGAGTGAGAACGGTAAGACCGACGTTAGCAGTGGTAGCGGCGGTGGCTGCGGCATAATTCCGTCCTACCGCGTTGTTGCGTATGTCTTGCGAGCTGAGGAACGGCTTCATCGGCATCGCGTACACTGGATCTACGTAGCATGGATTGCTCGAATTCCGTGCGTCGACCATTGCCGCCAGGTTGCCGCTGCTCCTCACCTGCGGCAGCGTCGTGCCAACTACTCCAACTCCTCCTCTTCCTGCATATTTTAGCATACGCGCGATTAATGAATACTTATCGATATCTGGGGTTTATGTTATTTCGGTTAGGCGTTGTCACGGCAAAATATATAATTCTATCAATGTGCCAAAGGCTGATTTATAACCTGTGCACGTGGATTCTTACTCGAGCAATAGTTTCGTAGCACAACTTTATTACCATTCACTCGATAAACTGCATCACAATTTAATCGTGGAATCATAATTAGTTTAATTGACTGCGGTTGCAACTGACCGATCCGTTGTACGCTCGAAGAAGTACTGAGCTCAAGGCAGAACTTTACGTGCCTGCAGGCTGTTTCATGGTGCTCTTTGTTCCGACTTCTAATCTCGCGTCAAACTGTATAAGAATTCGATGACGCGATGCTGCAACGTATCGCCTTACATGCTCAGTCATAAAAAAATGTATGAAAGATTTTGCCCGCTAAATTCAAATCATTTCCTACTCAATTGTCATTATCATACAAAAATGATGGATTTTTTTTACTTTATTTTTTTTTTCAATTTTAAGCATCGAATGTCGAGCGAATTGAGGGTGATACTCAACTCATTGAGTTGTGATTCCAACACTTAATAATGTAGTTATGTAGGTTCAAGGAATTTACATGAAACTATAGCGGTTTAGGTGTAAAGGGAAACTTTCTTCATAATGAGTTAACTCCAAGCAATGCGAGTAAAATAGTAACGCATAGCAACTTCGTAATTACAAAACTTCATTGTGATTTTTTTTAATTTTACCGAAATATCTTAAATACTTACACCAGCTCTGCGAATAATTTTATTATGTTACGCACGCTAATAGATGAACGTTTAGCGTTTGTTTGATTCCTATTAAAATTGCGCGCACTATTCAATCCGGAATTTGTGATTCATAATAAATTCCAGAGAATGGAATACACATTAAGGGGAGGTGGTAGCCGATTACATTGATCTGTTATCGGCAGTCGTAAAGAATTCTTCTCAAACATTCAATTTTGAATTTTTTGAAAATACCATAAGCATCCACCGTTCCTTCAGTGATCCCGAATGGTGGATGCTACTAATATTTACAAAAAGTTCAAAATTGAATGACTGAAAAAGATTCTACAAAACATGTCGATAACTATGTAACCTATATGGACCTCTCACTGCCCCTTAATCTAATAACTGAGCGGAATTAATAATGAACTAACTGCAATGCAAAAATGGTACTACGCAAAGAGCCATTATCGCTTGACTGTAAACATACTGTGGGGGTCAGACGAGCATGAGTATTAGTGTATTTAGATAGATATCAGTGAGAGATAATAAGATCATACGACTATGAATCACACGACTTAGGCGACGCAATTTTGGGAGTCGTACGATCATGACAAGTTGTGTTATCAGTAGCGGAGCGCGTGATTTTTGGCTATATAAGTGAGTGCATAGTTTAGACCGGCCTGATCTGTTGTACCCACGATGCTGTGAATAAAGATTCCACTTCCTCTCAACCGAAGCGTCAGTCATTTTCCCACAATACAGCTGTTAATCGGCTTTTTGACAAAAACACACGAGTTGTTAATTATTAGCGAAATATATTTTCAGCGCGCACCTCACGAATGTGCACAGCAAATAACTGAAATTGACAAAACAAGTACGCACAGAATAAAAACCCGACGAAAACATTTCAAAGTTAGTACACCAAAATTCTTCTAATGCTTTTCGCGTGCATCAAGAATCTCAAGCCGCCCACGGCTCGGCCCACGGCTATACGCGCACGCTCTTACACATCAAGAATGCAGAGCATCTTGGGGTTCTTGGCATGTCGTCGCTGATACTCTCGCGAGGAGAAATATTGTTATTCTTGCAGCGGAGTGGCACGCGAAGGATACATATATATATA